>FIZV01031200.1:0-21895 GCA_900050545.1 Trionymus perrisii | reverse complement strand
TTCGGAGTAAGAAAATAATTAAGTATTTTTATCATTTTTTTTTTTTTTTTCAGTAATAAAAAATTATATTTTTTTGGAGAAAATGTAATTTTCATATTTGATATAAAAAATTTTCATCATGTCATCCCTTCGGAAAAAATCGAGCTACATCCTAGTTAATTCACTTCCAAGTTGCCGGTCTTGAACCTTATGAAACAGAATTTTGATGACAATTTCCGATACTTTTGCAGCCTAATGCGATTATTTGAAGGTGGTATTTATTCCAAAATAACCGAAGAAGAGTACCAAAAACTTCGTCAAAAACAAGCTGGTGCAACGGATACTAATAAAATTGTTTCCGAAGGAGCAAACGAAATTGAAGAAAATGAATCTCGTCTAAAAGCAATGAGTATGAAAACATTGCAAGGTGCATTTTATATTTTAATAATCGGCTATATTTTGTCTGGTAAGAAACGTTTACAATTTGTGTGCTCTGTTGAATTCAGTTAAAATTAAGTACCTATTTACCTATATCTAGAAAAGATGTAGGTACTTGGGTCTATAAAATTATAAATATTTCACAGTTGTAGCTTTTCTAACCGAAGTTTACCATGAAATGAAGAAACGTCGAGTTCGCAAGAAATTCATCATTAAATGGAATTTTATTCCGAGAATTGCCAATTGGGTGTCCTATATCATTTCATCATCCAATCAAAAAACATATTTTCATACTAATCAACCATGACGGTGCTGTGATTTTTTTCTAATTAGTCAAATATTAATATTTTTATTAAAAAATTGTTTCCTATACTGGTAATCAATTTTTTATCGTATTACATGAGCTTATATGAATTTTATGTCTTGAAAATCTATAGGACCAGATAATTGATAATTTACTTTTATCCTGTGACATTCAGATGACACCAACCCATCTACTTACTTCTGTTTCAGATTCCTACTTACAAATGTGTCGATAGACTGATAGTTCATACACACATTGAGTTACCTAATACCTATCTTCTTGTATTTTGCGAAATAAAATTCCTAAACCTACGATCAGATCTGCGTTTTATTTTTTCTTACGACCAATATAAATGGTGAGAAGTTATCATTTTGTGAGATCGTGACCCAAAAGTAAAATTTATTTAATACAGAAGTCATGTCCGTTATGGTCATATCATGACGCTAATGTCATTTGGTAGATATTCATGATAGTGATAGAGATAGATACCAATTTAATTTCTCGTGATAAGAGAGAAAAACTAATGAATTTGAGACCGCACACAAAAATAATAATCAACCGACAAAATGTTACCAAAGAATATTGACGTTTTCTGTTTTAAAAATTCCAGTTTTGATAATCATCAAATCATCGAAATTAACAGAATTTCCTCCTCCTCCCTACAATCATCCATCTTCTTCAAACCTACCCAGAGTTCAATGAACTCTTCAAGGTCAATATCAATAGAAAATAATAAATAATGTTGCTTCCTGTTAAAACTCTCACAACAATTGACTATCTACTCTACGTAAACGACGTAAACGTATTGAGGCTGAGAGGGGCTTTTGCAAGGTTTTTGTTTTACATAATTAATAATATTATTAGGGCTAGGGCACACAATAATTATAATTCCGAAAACAATCGAAGTTGAAAGTCGAAAACTCAAAAATCACAATTTTATTTTTTCTTTTTGTTGTTTTGCGGAAGAAGGTTGGTAACCTTACTTTATTTATTATAATATTTTTATTTTTTTTATCGTCTTATGTTATCAATGAACGCGAAACATTGCGAAACAGAAACAATGAAGATGAACAATGAAGCAACGAAAAAGACAATAAATTCGCTGAATTTATTTTAATTTCAATTGCGATTTACTAATCTACTCGGTATTGTTTCTTTGCCTTTACCTTTCAGTGAACGAGTTGGCAAGCAAGTTCGTTGTAAGGTCGTTTCATTTTATCATAATGTGTACGATAATTATTGACAAATGATAAATTTTAGCGAAATGTGTAACGAAGTGATCGAAATGAAATCGATTTTCAATTTTTTAAGTGAGTACTACATAATTTCTAATGTAATGAAAAGTAGATTAACTTATCATGTAACCATTTAGATTTCATCGTCGATAAAGGTAGCTATAAAACTTGAGGCGAAATATTCAACGTTCTATTTGCTGCTAGTAGTTTAACATGAATCGTTTACTCGATGACACTGTGCAAAAATGTCCTTCTAGTATGAGTGAAATTATAAGAACTATTTTTATTAATAAGACTTCTAAGAGAAAGCGACATTAATCATTGTTGCAGAATTTTTAAACGTTTTTGACAAAAGTAATAATTGTGTTGAAATGACGAATTTCATAAATAAGCATCTTCACGACGGTAGTTATCAAAAGCAAGCGATGAATAAGTGGAACCTTGCAAAACTTCTGAGAACCTCCAGTATCGGCGAGAATATCAACTACTCGTTCATCGTACTGAATACACCAATTCTGAACCCTGATTTATTACTTCCTCTTTGGAACAGGGGTAAGTGATATAATGATTTCGAATCAAAATTCACGAATCATTATGCTTACATAATCCTATTTGGCATTTAGCATCATTCAAAATGGTAGTAGATGGAGGAGGAAACCATTTATACTCTTTAATTCAGCAAAGGAAGTACGAAGATGTGGAGAATTTCGCTCTTCCAAACATTATCTCTGGAGATTTTGATTCAGTAAAACCAAACGTCTTGGAATTTTATAGGAAAAACGACACAATTTTGGTACATACACCTGATCAAAATAAAACTGATTTCTTCAAAGCTTTGGAAGTTTTGGTTTCTACAACAAAAGTACGTACATAATATGTTTCTAGCTTAAATCGTCGAACATTTCATATTTAATTTTAATGAGGATTTTTTTTCGTTTCAGAGCAATACGGTCTTGGTTTTTTGTGACAGTGTCGGCAGATTTGACCACATTATGGCAAATTTGAATGTTTTATTCAAAGCACAACGAGATGTCAGAATGCAAGACTTGAATATCTTAATTTTGGGTAATAATAATTTAACGTGGTTATTAAAACCTGGCGAACATATGATCTATGTACCAGAGGAACTATGGAGTGAAAAAGCGTATTGCAGTCTAATTCCAGTCGGTCGTCCTTGTTATCATGTAACCACGTCTGGCTTGAAATGGAATCTTGGTCAGTAGATACTGCATAATCTGCTCAAGTTGTATCCCCTATTTATGTATGATTGTAAATGTTTCGCACAGATAATGAAATTTTGGAGTTTGGTGGTATGGTTAGCACTAGCAATAAATTAGATACCACTTTAACCGAAAGAGCAGTATATATTAGGACAGATGAAAGCCTAATATGGTCAATGACACTATGAACAATACGTTTATGGACCTGATGTGTTACGTAAGACGTTTATGTTGCCTGTGATATTTGACAACCGTGATTTTACTTACCAATGAATCAATTCACCTAAAATGTATATATTTTCTTCTAGTTTACTTGTTTGTTCAAAATGAAAATCGATACAATGAAATGCGATACGAAATATTTTGAAAAATATTCTCAGAATTGGGTTGTGCAATAAAATTTTATTTAAATGCATCGGATTTTAAAATTGTTTTGTTAATAGTTCCTCGTATAATTAAGCCGCGAATTTGTTGAATTTTTGTAGTATTTTTTATTCGTTCTCTTCTATCTCGAATAAATATCGTTGCTGAAGATGATTTGAGATAAAATATTTTTATTTTTAACGAAAATATAATAAAAAATACGTTTATAATAAATAACATAACAGGTATGGAAATATTTCAAGACTTCTGCACCCTAATATTGAATTTACAAGCGGGTAAGGAATGAATTTCTGCTGATACGACACAGTTAATTCCTAAATTTGCCAGCGCTCCTCTGATCAATCCGCAAGTGAATGTTACATACTGTAAAACATAATTAAATTCATGAGCCAAAATTAGAGCAATCAGTAATTACAATATTAGATTTGAGCCCTAACAATATATTTCATTGACGTACTCGAGGTGCATATTCCAAATATTGATTTCCAGAAGAAATTCGACTAAAAAATCTAAATTCGTTGTCCAGCAAAACATAAACACCTTGATGATTTGTTCGCAAATTATCAACCTGCCTCTTATAAATAGAAGACCAGAAATCGGTGCAAAGGAATTTCAACATATCAAGTTCTTCTTTAAAACGAGGCCAGTCTTTCGTTAATCTGCAAAATCAATATTAGATAAAGAAATAGGAATATTTTAGTGGTATAGTCAGAGAATTTATTGGCGATCACAACTTGATATTCGAATTACGAACGAATTATCATGAGCTTAACTGAACTGAAATGATTGTTAAAAAATTCATATCTAATACGTGATAGAAAAAGTTGTCGAAAGTTTCATATCTACTCGTATTATACTCTTGGCAATGAAATATGAATAAGAGTTACCTTTCGACAATTCGGTAACCGCATGAGTAACCAATGTATTCTAAATCTGAGGCATCTTCTTTCTGCAAAAACAACAATTTTGAGTTAAACATTAAGAAACAAAAATGTTGATTAAGTTTTCAAGCAATTCTTTACCTCGTTTCCTTCCTTTTCATTGAAATACGCAACTATTTCATGATGAAGAAATTCAAATAATACATCTTGAAGAGCCATTGAAATGAAATTTTACATCACCGATAAAATTCTCTAATTATTGAAAAAGATTATGAATTGAAAACTAAGTGAAAAAAATTTTGATAATGTTTTTATCAGTTATCAATTTTTTGGTGTAAGGATGTATAAACTTTTTATGGGTTCTGGATAGTTTCAAAAGAAAATAGTGCAAAAAATTACCTACCAAATTTTTACCTACTTAAATATTGACCAATCATATGAAGAAGATTGAATTAATCGATGAATGAACCGATGATTCATCGTATCATCGATGTGCGAAATCGATTTTCAAAATTAAAATTGCACAACATTTTTTTTTTTAGGTAGCAAAAAAAATAAATAAAACATGACTGTTTGAGTACAAAAACATGATTTTACTTTACTTTTGAAGTGTTTTAAAAATAGATCCAAGCATATACACGAAGGTAAGTTCAATTATATCATTTACACTTTTAATATTCACTCGAATATGAATCACTTCAAGTACTCGTTTCAAATTTCAGGAAAAATTTGCCGCTAAAATGACCATCGTAATCGAAGTTTACCTATCATGAATCGATATAAATAAAATTACTCATCAGATAGACGGGGAATCTAAAAAAAAATTGCATCTTCGTTCATCGTTAACTCGTTAACAGTTCATTCAAACGCTATTTCCGTAGCGTATATAAATGAAAAAAATTATTATTCATTCTCACATCTTGTTCGCTAGGTAACACGTTTCGTTGCCGTTGATGCTGTAGCTGTTCGCTTTCGCTATTTTACGTTTCGCATTTACCTTCGTGATTTACATTTTCACCTTTTACGTTTAAAATGAACGGAGACCAAGTATTGAGTAATGGGCTCAATATACCCAACAAAATCACCGTCGTCTTGGGCGCCCAATGGGGCGACGAAGGCAAAGGCAAGGTGGTTGATATGTTGAGTAAAGATGTAGATATGGTGTGTCGATGCCAGGTAAAAATTTATACAATTTTTTCATTGAATCGTATCAATTTTTCAACTAATTTTCTTCAATGTGCTTGCTGTACTCAGGGTGGTAACAACGCTGGGCACACCGTAGTTGTTGACAATAATGAATACGACTTTCATTTACTTCCTAGCGGTATTATCAACCCTAAGTGCAAATCCGTCATCGGTAAGTTGTCATTTTTATTCAATATTTAACCTATTTCAGTTGTTCAAACTTGAACGTAAAGCAATCGGGAAATATGTATTTTTTCGTTATCTGTTTGTTTTACGTTATGTTTAATCCAAGGTAATTCCCACGTTCTTGATAAATGTAATTTACTGCTACAGGTAACGGCGTCGTCATTTACTTACCCGGTTTATTCGACGAAATCAAAAAAAATGAAGCCAAAGGATTAAAAGGATGGCAAGAACGATTATTGATTTCGGACAGAGCTCACTTGGTTTTCGATTTTCACCAAGTAATTATTTATTACGTTATTTCGCCGAATCGATAAAATTAATTATACAATCTGGATTAATTTTTTGCCTACATGAGTGTATCTACACGCGACGCTAAAAATCTTATTTAATCGTTCTAATTTATACAATTTCAATTCCCACTCAAAGCACCGAAATATTTGTCTCGTAAACAAATTCTATTCATCAAGTACATGGCACAGTTATTATGCTGATATTACGAAATATTTTTATTGTTCATTTTCATGACATTGGATGATTTGATTTTTTTTGTTTTCTATTTCCCAACTCGAATTTTGATGATTAATCTTCATATTATGAAACTAGTTACATCTAGATTACAAGAATGCAATTTTTCATAATTATTTGTTTTTTGTGATAATTAATACAAGGTCGAATTTCCAAGCATAACTTATAATTTAGCGTTAGATTGTACATTTTTTATTGCATTGCGAATTTTGCGACGTGCGTCAGGGCGCATTTTTCACTATAGTATTTATTAGTTTTCTGAGTTTATGAAACAATAACGTCAATTTTGGCGAATTAAGTTTATGGAAACGTTTTTCTAATTGATAACTGATTTATTTGCTTAGAAAGGTTTTTTTTTTGCAATGTTGAGATGTAGTCGTATGAGTTGATGAATATTTATTATTTATGAATAATTTTCTCGATATTTTACAGCAAGTCGACGGTTTGCAAGAATTGGAAAAGGGTAAAAAATCATTGGGTACGACGAAAAAAGGCATCGGACCAGCGTATTCTTCCAAAGCGAACAGGATAGGATTACGTATGGCTGACTTGATCGGAGATTTCAATCAATTTTCCGAAAAGTAAGATTTCTTTTATTGATAACTGTAGTACCTTTCAAAGAGACCTGTTCGAGTACCTACGTTAAGAAAATAGGTATTCTCGTGTTAAGAAATTTGCTTATTACTTGGCAAAATATGACAACAAAAGAAAGTAAATATCTTACGTTTGCCAAATCGTATGATAAACAATGCCAATTTCGTAAATAAAATTATTTATCGTTAAAAATTTGCTCTTTCAAGAGCATTACTGGTTTCATTGATAGAATTATTTTTTCCAACCCATGGGAGGTCTTTAGTTTAAAAATGCATTTTTTTAAATTTTTCAAAAAGTTCATATATATCGTAATGGTAATGAAAATGAAAACATTGGCCCTCGGCCAGTAAAAAGAGGTGTTACGATATTAACACTTTTACTACGCCCGTGTATGAAGTATTGATACAGAGTCTAAATTTAAGCAACATTAATTTTTGCACCGTGCAAAAGGTGAACATTTTTTGAGTAGAAAGGTTAATAAAGCTGAGACGCTTAGACTAGGAAGTTTTCGTTTTATTACGAGATGAACTAGATAATCGAAGAATGTGCATAGTTTGGTAGATTTACATTTGCGTTTTCAATCAGTATGTTACATCACTTTCATTGAGAGAGAATGGAAGAATGGTACTTTATCATAGATAATCACAGGTCAAGTATGTAGTTGGAGTTACGTCGAAAAATTACAAGTTACGTTGATACTTGTCTTCTTATCGCAAATAATTTATCTGCCATTGGAGTTCATTGATAAGTCAGGTTTTTTTATTTTTATTATCGTTTGTGTGCAGTGGATTTTGAAATTACTCAAGGTATGTTTTTCTACATCGAATTCGTATTATTGCACTTCTTGTTTTCTGTGCGTTTTTGAGATTGAGGTAATTTATTTTGTTGAGACATTTTTGATATTTTCTTAATATTAATTTGACATGCAAGTGATTTTTTTTTTTATTAGCCTGAAGTATCATGAAAAACTAAATTAAATGAAATTTATATTATTCTAAGGTTCGTGTTAAAGGATTATTAATTTTCGAGTTTTCTCGTAGGTTTAACTGAACGTATTTCATAAAAGGGCAATTAAGAAGATAAATTTCAATAAAACAAACCTAAAATCTGTTAATCTAATGCTTATTTTTTCAATATTCGACTTTTGATCGAAGAATTTCATATTTAGAAGATTTTCAACTGGACTTTCATTTGCAAAATTTTTTCGATCGTCGCTTTAAAAATTCGATGAGCATACTTGATCGTTAGTAAGTTCATGTGTGTTAAATTTCATTAAAATCAACGATAATTATTAATGACTTTATCAGATTCGGATACGCGTTGAAATGTTAATCACTTTAAAGTTCACTGAAACCCTAATGGTCTCAAAAATCGAGACGCTTTATTAAACGCTTCTCTCCCTCCTCCCAAGATGGTTAAAAATATATTATGTATAACGATGTTAATTTCTTTCAATTTTTAATTACTTCATCTTGACATAATGTGTGGATTTTTTTTAGCGTATTCTGAACTACCTGCGAATATTTTCTGTTACAGGTACCAAACT
This sequence comes from Trionymus perrisii, assembly GCA_900050545.1. Classification (NCBI taxonomy): domain Eukaryota; kingdom Metazoa; phylum Arthropoda; class Insecta; order Hemiptera; family Pseudococcidae; genus Trionymus; species Trionymus perrisii. The sequence goes on along the minus strand of FIZV01031200.1, from coordinate 13,418 downwards.
TTAGTACAAATTCACAATCGTATGTTCCCGTCGATAGAGATAAACGTAGAAGAGGAGTTGAAAAAATACAAAGAATATGCCGATACCTTAAGACCTCTGGTCGTCGAAACCGTATCGTATATTAATACCGAATTAAAAAGTGGCAAACGTATATTAGTCGAAGGTGCCAATGCTGCCATGTTGGACATCGATTTTGGTAAGTCAATTACCGGTTCAAATCTGTCATAAATTTCACTCTTACAAACAGAGCCGTTAACTTGAAATTTTCTCGGGTATATCTCGATTTTTATCCGAAGCAGCTGTGGGTTGAAATTTTTCTCATATTGAATGTGAGAATGATTTTTTTCTATAAAATATATTTTGTAAATCTCAACAAAATTTAAAGATTTACATCTCAAAAAATGGGGAAAAATTAACTGTGTTTTTGTTTCTAAAAAAATAGGAATTTTTTTAACGCTGATTCCAAAAGAATTGGGTATTTCTTATTTCAAGAAAATTCAGATTTTTTTTCGATGATTTAATGAATAATTTTTACTCCGAAAGAAATTAAATTGGGGTTTCTTTTCTGAAAAAAAAAAAATATTCCAAAAAAATAGATAGAAATCCCCCTTAAAAAAAATTGTTTTTTCTTCGTAAAAAATTGTAGATTTCTCCAACAAAATTAAGAAGTTATTTTGTCTTTTTCTTCCCATTGAATAATTTTTTTTAAATGATGACTCCATTTAAAAAATTTCTTGCTTCAAAATAATTGAGAAATTTATCTCAGAAAGGAAAATGGGAAATGAGGACCCCACCTCCACCTCCAATGAGGAATTTTTTATTAGTTCCAAAAAATTAAATATCCCCCCCCCCGGTCGCTAAAGCAGATTTTTCTCTGCAACAAAACAGAGCAATGTTTGGCTCCACATTTTAATAATATTTTGCTTCAATTGAAAATCGAAAAATAAATTTATTTTTTTATTCAAAAAACTGACAAGTTTCTCGCTCCAAAAGAATCGAGAAATTTGATTTCTTCCTCCTCCGTCCTACCTTCCAAAAAAATGACAGTTTTTTCAAAAAAAAAAAAAAAAAATTCTCTAATGATAGTTTAAAATAAATTATTATTTCCTCATTCTAAATGAGGAATTTCAGATTCCAACCAAAAAAGTGAGATTTTTTTGGGAGCAAAAAATAAAAACAACATTCTACTTCAAAAGAATAGACATCCAATTTTTTATTTAAAAAAAAATAGAGAAATTTTATTCTCAAGAGAAACCTCGAGCACCCAAGCTAACGCTTAGTTGCTGGCCATGATTATAAAATCATACTATCGATTTTAATGTTGTTTTTTCTCAATAATTAGGTACGTATCCTTACGTAACGTCGTCAAATTGCAGCGTAGGCGGTGTTTGTACAGGGTTAGGAATACCACCGCGTGCTATCGGTGAAGTTATCGGTGTCGTGAAAGCATACACAACTCGAGTAGGTGACGGTCCTTTTCCAACCGAACAAACCAACGTAAGTTTGCAAGTTGCAGTTTTTATATCATAAGTAAACTGAAATAACTCAACTTTGAAGTTTATCGATAATCCAACTCGAGATTGATGTTTACGATAGGAAATCGGCGACTTCTTACAATCGATAGGAGGCGAAATCGGAGTGACAACCAAACGAAAAAGAAGATGCGGTTGGTTAGATATTCCTTTACTACAATATACCTCGATGGTTAATGGATACGACAAGTAAGAATTACATGAGACAAAATATTAATCATCTAGCGCAAGACGAATTTATTAATTTTTTTCTCATTTTCGCAGATTATGTATAACCAAATTGGATATCCTAGATGGCTTAGATGAAATTAAATTGGGAGTGGCGTACAAATTAAATGGAGAAAAGTTATCCTATTTTCCGTCCGATGCTTCGGTGTTAGCTAAAGTCCAAGTAAGTTGATTAGATGGCGAAGATTAGGCTAATTAGGTTTTTTTCCCATCTTCAAAATTGCACTTATTTGATGTGAAATTTTGATAAATAATGCGAAATATGATGCAAGTGATACTCTCGTGCATATCATCAAAATCTGATTATTGATTTGTATCTCTGATCTGGTATTTAAAAAATTCTCAAACTGACTATTTTTACGGCTGATATGATTTCTTCCGAGAAAGTTTTCCTCGAAACATGATTTTAAAATCTGATAGAGACGTATGATATCATTTCATCAATTTTATAGAGTGATTAATTTTCCATTAAGTGTAAATGGTGTACTTTCCTGGCGAACCTAATTGATTTTATAATTTGTATATTATCGAGAGTTTCAAATGATTATATTTTTTTTATTGACTTGAAATTATCGTTTTATTCTTTTTAGGTTGAATATATCACGTTACCAGGATGGAAAAGCAGTATCGAAAACGTCAGAGAATTAGACGATTTACCAGAAAATGCTAAAAATTATATTAAAATGATAGAACAATACGTACAAGTTCCAGGTATAGATTTTTACGTTTTAAATTTGTAGCTGTAATTAATAAATAATTTATTGCTAACGTTTCTGCATATTTTTCATTTCAGTGAAGTGGATTGGTGTTGGTAAAGGTCGAGACTCGATAATCAAGATCAAATAAAGTATATGAGGTACCTGCGCCTTCGTATGTACTTTCGAAAATTTTATTATTGTTTATCTTCTGGCATTTTGTTGTTTTACTTTTTGTTTTTTAAATGTATTATTTATTTCATGAAAATGGTACCAATCTTATGTGTTTTCTATGTATAAATAAGCACAATCAATGAACACATTCGAGCTCTGCAGCTCTGTTATAAGATTATTGATTAATCTTTTATATCCAAGTGTAAGAATGGAGTAAAATGTATTTTGTTCATTTCGTTTTTGCGTTGAATTCATTATTTTTAGGTCACAATAAGTTCCAAAAATACCATTTAAGTATGTTGTGCCAGTTGAAATTATAACCATTATTTGTATTTGTGGAAATATAATTTCTTTTACGTTATCAAAGCTGTCCTTTTAATTATTTACTGATCACTGAAAATCTTTGGTGGATGCAGTGTTGCAAGAGATGAGTGGGTGAGGTGAAGTGCAAAATTTTGAAGGAGTGCTACAGATGGCGCTTGGGTTGTAGACTTTGTGGTCCGTTTCGGTAGGTTTCGGATAGTTTCGGTTGTATTATCGGTTTTTCACCATTCTTATTATCAAACGTTCGGGAATTCGGAGATTTTGATTGATTAATTAATAATAATTAATTAGCGTCAGTAGGTTAGAATTATGTTAGAATACTTGATTAACAATGTTACAATCAAAGTAAACTAATACAGACGATTTTTCTTCTCAACAGATAATAATTTAATCGAAAGGTAAGTCGTAAAATAACGAATTCCTCAAACACAGGTAAACTAAAAAATTCTATTTTCCAGCTCAAAAATCTTCGGGAATCGCAATGGTTTAACATGCGCTATAAACTACGCCTCTTTATCGTTATCTTGGTCGCTCATGCGTTATTAGCGGTGTTCATATGGTCATGGTTCATAAACGGCGATATCACCGAACAGCCCAGGGTATTGGCATTTGCTACGAACAATTTAAGAAAATTAGAATCCGACAAAACGAAAGAAACCACCTTTAGAGAGATACCTTGTAATATCAACGGTGAGTATAATATCTCATGTCGGAAAGAATCCGACGAGATTTATTTACCGTTCACGTTCATCAAGAAGTATTTCGAAATATACGGTAAACTCGTAGAAAAAGATGGAATAGAAATATTTAATTGGTCTCACAGTTACGCGAATTATTACACATCAAAGAGGAAATACGATCCTAGAGGCATTTTTACTCATTTCCAAAGCTATAAAGTCGAAGAACGCGAACGTGTCAAGTGCATATCCGCTTCTGAAGGCGTTCCTTTGTCCACTCAATGGGATCCCAAAGGTTATTATTATCCTACGCAGATCGCTCAGTTTGGTTTATCGCATTATAGCAAAGGTCTGCTAGAACCTGAACCTGTGAAACATGTTCTTGAAGATGGTGAAGACAATCAAGCTAATTGGATAGTTTCGCATGTGTTTAATATTAGAAGAGATAACAACGATGATGCGAATTCTCAAGTGTTGTGTTTTGATACGGTTGAAAATGAGCCGATCATTCTACGCATTAATGATACTTTACCGATATTATCTTTCGATTTGATGTTGAATCCGGATGGTACGAACGAATTTATCGTCGAAGTTAAGAATACGGTGGAAAAGCAAACGTACCATTTACATTATGATTGCAGCAACGAGCACATTAGCGTTGTAGGCGACGATATTTATTACGGATTGATTTGCAACGGTTACGAAAATTGGTATAGACTAAGTAGAGATATTTTCATCGACGTTCAAAAAGGTGTCATGTTGAAGACCAAAGTAAAACCAAAATTCCAAAGGTCATCGTTGAAACTGTTCTCCATTCAGTTGAAAGGTAAAGGTTGCGTTGATAACGTAACCTTAGCGAGTAATAACCACATGACGCAATTCTATTTAACGGTGGCTTGGTTACTCAAGCATCAAGACGAAACAACCGGCGGTTGGGTGAATCCAGTTACCCGTAAAATGGCCGGCTCTCTTAATTTGAAGCCGGGTTGGTATTCGGCCATGGGTCAAGGTCACGGTTTGTCTGTTCTGGCACGTGCGTACTATCTTTCCGATAAGAACACTAAGTATTTAGAAGCAGCTCGTAAAGCTCTCGGACCTTTCAAAGTTCTTAGCAAGAATCACGGTGTATTGGCGATGTACATGCACGAATTGCATTGGTACGAAGAATATCCAACCGAGCCGCCTACGTTTGTATTGAACGGATTTATATATTCGTTGATTGGGTTATACGATTTTCATACATTGGCTCCTGTCGATTACTCTCACGAACCGTATATGCTTTATGTGCAAGGTATGACGTCGTTAAAGAAGTTGCTGCTAGCTTTTGATACAGGTTCCGGTACGACGTACGATTTACGACATATGAGTTTGGGTATCGCTCCTAAATTGGCCAGATGGGATTATCACGCCACTCATATCAATCAACTGCTCATATTGTCGACCATTGATAAAGATCCATTGTTTTCCAATACCGCCAAGAGATGGATAGGTTATATGAGCGGAAAACGCGCCTCACATAATTAATTTCTTCCCCAGATTGCGATTTAGTTGCCTCTATCCTTAGATTTTAGAATTTTAATTGTTTTCTAGTCATTTTTTGTATTATTGTACAGTGTATATAATTTTACTCATACCCTCCCTTTTCCTATCGTTTTTTTAGCATTTTAATATGGTTTTGTAAATTCGGTAGTCCTCGTGACATATTTATACCTACCGATAGTACGCCTTACGTAATTGACTTGTAAGGGTTTTTTTCGATCTCTACCCATTTATGTGCGTAATTTAAATCATACTCGTAGACGTGTTCACCTTGTAATAATTGGTTTATTAGACTAGAACAAAAAATGTGTGTATTTTGTGCACTGATAATCATAGAACTAAAAATTTACTGCGCCCAATATTGCTTCAAATTGCTGGCACCACAGCTGAAAGAAAACGTTACCTCGTTATACAACGTAATGTAATTATTTTTGTTGTATTAAAAACTATCTTATTCAATTGCTACGTTTCATTTTAATATTTTATTAGAATTTACCTGGTGGCATATTTACAACCGCTGACAAAACTATTTTTTCGTTATTAGCGACTGCTAAATTTACTGCACTGTTTACGTTTAAACTACAATTTATGAACGTTTCTACTTTGTAAATGTAATTTGGCGTTATGAATGGAATCTGAAATGGATTGGGTTTAAAACGATAAGAGATGATATTCGCTGATACCACTCTTTCGATGAAAAACTCACATTTATGTATGGTTTCTCCACCGTATAAATATCTGCATCGTATAAAAATATAATCGAGATATCTTTCAAAGTATTTTCTGCAGAAAGGCTTTGCAATTCTACGAGAATTTTCAGACGTGGTCCCAATCCTAACACCTAAAACATTTTAAAAAATTAATCGAAAAATTCACCTTGACATTACAATGGATTTATGATGAAAATATACTTGAGCAGTCAATTTCAAAGAATGATCTCCAGATAGAGTAGAATTTTGTAAAGCATTCAAGTACGACTCATTTGTCAATACTTTCATTCCTTGCCACGTTTTTTGAAACCAGGTATAAATTTCTGAAAAGAAAACAGTTCTTAAATGTTTTATTATTTTTTGTAAAATAGGTATAAAAATGTTTACCCTTGGATTGTTCTCGTTCTCTTAGAGTTTGTTCAACAAAAATACGAGTTTTTTTCGGTACCAATAGTTTAATATTGTGATGCATCGAACTACCTAACATTGCACATTTGTCACTATTTCCAAAATGTGCAGTACGTTTTAGCAATTTAATTGACAGTCCTCCTCCTGTTTGAATGAATTTCGATCAATATTGCAAAATTATTCATCACCAAATTGTGCTTGTAGATCTTATTACCTATTGTATTAAAAATGAAGGCTTGCTCTCCGAATCCATATGGGCCGTATATAGCAGCTTGGATAGGATCTTCGACGTGTAATGTGTACAGTAATTCTGTGCCCTTGTAAATGTACACGACACCTTCTAATCGTTCTTTTTTTATTGCGTTACATGATATGATATAAGTTGATTCCGATAAATGAGGCGGCATCACCGATACAGCTGTTGGAGTACCTTCCAGCATTACTGACCACTCTTTACCACCCTGTGATGTGATGAAATATTGAAAACAATGAGTCAAAAAAATTGCGAATTGAGTATGGGTACCTTTAAAGTGTAGCTTTGAAAAGTTCCATCCATGTTGATCGTCACGAATCTATTGTAGTCCAGAACCAAATCAACTGGTAAAGCTGACAAATTCGTTAGGCATTTTATTTCTTCTACTCCACGTTTCAACCTATACACCTGGCCATATCTTAGGCAAAGAATCATAAAGTAATCGACCGCGTAGATTCCTTGGACAGCTAGATGAGATGTTACTCCAGGAATCTATCAAACAGAGAATCACTTCAACTGAATGATGAAAAATGTAGGTATATGAGTGATGTGTTTGTATGAAGATTACCTTTCGTTGTTCTACGACAGAAAATGTTTCAGGATCGAGAAAAAACAAATGTGACGATTCAGTTGTCACTATCAAACATTCTACTGGTTTTTCACCTTCCATCATTTTCGGAATTTTCGTCATATTCGTAATAGTAATCTGAAAATTTAATCAAAAGAAAATTTACTCCGTACAAAAAAGCTTATCAAATTTTCGACAAATGAATTCAAAACAAAAATCAGCCAATCACAGACATCCATTTAACGGGTCAACGTCCTTTTTAAATACATTAAAACCAATTAAATCGAAGAATTTGAACGGAAATGAAAACTCAATCGTACAGAGAAAATCGTGATAAAATGAATTGATGATTTTACGATTATGAATGTGAAATATTTCGTTCGTGATTGTGTTTGTCGATACGTTGATTTGTTCTTTAATGTCAGTAAATTGAAAATTTTAGATTAGTTCGTTTGATTTGAATATCTCACCTGTTTTTTGATCTGTATGTGACCAGGCATCTTCAGAAAATTCTCTCTCTCTTCCGGATTCATGGCTAATAATTTCTGAGACGGAGTACTTAAGTTTGAAAATCCATGCTCCATGCTCAACTCTTGCAATAACTGTACCAGTTGTGTGGTATCCGCTTTTTGTCTCCATATATCTGTCTCGATGGCGGTGAATTCTGCATCTTCATTTTCAATTAGTGGTAAGGTAAATTTAAAAAATGGACGGACGTTTCTGTAAATTAAAACTTGAGATCCGCATGCTACTGCTATGGCTGTTAAAAAAATGCATCTAATGTTGAGTAATTCGTTTCATAGATGATGATGATGATGAAGAGCGACGAGAAGATGGTGCGAAAATATGACGGATTTTGCAAGACGCATAGTAATGTAATATATTGAATGAAGATTATTTTTGAAATTCGAATAAAAAGTGAGTGCATTTTAATATACCTATTTTCAATATAAAATCCTTCTTTCGAAATCTATTACCTGGTATTCGCGGTTCGTTTGAATCTGTATAAAATGTAGCAACAGCGCATGGAATTTCCGGTAAAATAGTTTCCGCATAAAGTGACGATCCTTTGAAAATCTAAAATGAGATTGGATACTATTCAATCAAATTTCCATTTTCGAATTTAAAATAACAATAAAGCGACTACTGGTGTTGTGTTACTGCGGGTTGTGCTTCTTTGAAAGAAGGATATTTTCACTGGGGAAATCACAAAATAATTGAACGAAATGTGCACCAAATTTTATTATTAAAGCATGTTATTTAGTCGAATAGATTTTTATTATATATTTGACAGTTTTAAAAGTAGAACTGAAATGATTCTATTCAAATAGGAAGTAGAAAAAGGAGGTATTTGAATGATTTTACTAAAATGGCGTATAAAATCTAATCTGTAGTTCGAAGTTGGCAAATTATAAAATAACTGGATTGGGAAATATTCAAGTATAAAAAAAAATAAAAGTTTGAAACAAAAAATAAATAAGGTAATAAATTCGTAGTAAGTTGTCTCGTTAACGTCGTAGAAGCGACTATTTTCATAACATAATACGAGAATCTCTCAATAATTTTAAATAATTATGATATTTACACTGACACGTTTTACTTCGTAACGCGAAAAAAATCATTTTAACTGATAGATAATCAATCGTGATATCAATACGAACAAAATACGGAAGATAAAACTAACTGGGGGGATATTTACGCTTCAGATTCTGTGGGCATAGCAGCATCTCCTCCTTCTTCTCCTAATATAGGAACAATGGCATTTTCTTTCGGCATTAACGAATATTTCATGACGAAGGTAGTGAATCTTTTACATAGATATGTTTTGTCTTCAAATTCATCAAAAATAGTTCTGTGGTGATAATAAGCATGTGAAAATATTCGGTATACTCGTCGACAAACCGAACCCAATTTGGTGACCGACGAATCCTTGATGCTAATACGACTAGGAAAATATTTATTGCTATTTAATAAACATGCGGCGCCATCCAATGTATGACGCGTATAATCAATGGCCGGACATTCTTTGGGAGCTTTATGAGCTGCGCATAAAAATATCCACTGTTCGGATGCGGTCATCTGTACGCAAGTTTCCGGACTACATTCGTCTTGCAATCGTACAGCTAAACCGTGTAGTTCTAAACAGAACTGCCTCAAGTGTTCGTACTTCCATACTCCTTCGTCTTGAGATTCCGGTGGCATTAAAATCGTATCTATATCTGCCGGATTGTTGCGTATCAACTGTTGTATATATTGCTGTACAGCCAATGTACTATCCATTTCTTCGAATTGTTCTTCCGGCCAGTTGTAAAAGTCTTTGGATTTTGTGCCGGGTCTATTTCTCCTCATAATAGATTTTATATCGGCCATTTTCACGCTAATTTCTGCGAATAATAATATGGGATGTATACAATTTCGTGAACACAGGAACGGACCAGTAAGGAAATGTGTACAAAGCGTGCTACACACTGTGCACTTGAAATATCTGAAAAGTTCTTACTTTGAGTTGTGCTTGAGTTGATTTGTAATCGATGCAAATCAATTTGTACTCTGTATTTGATTCCAGATCAGCTAAAGCTAAACAATTGTTATACGTATCGATCCCCTGATTTGGTTCCCAATGTGCATCAATCCAAGGATGATTAAATTGCATATTACTTCACTTTCTGTGACAACAAATTAATACCAATCAAAATTTAAAAAAGTGATAATGTATGTGTCGAATAGGATCGTATAAAATATACTTACAATTCGCGGCCTTCTTTCCCAGACCAAAGTTACATATTTAGAGGAGTGCTGAATGATGTTTTGAGTATTTAAAATCACACCGCTTGTATTACTTGAATCATTAAGATTGATTAATTACTGAATTAAGAAAAGTATGTAAAAATTACTCGATATTGAAAAATTAATTAATGCAAATTTACTAGTCTTTTTTACCCTATTTTTTACACCTAAGCGATAGCTCCAAGCATCCTCCAAAATAAATATTGGCCAAGTTCAAGGGAATATTTTTTGTGAAATTTGAAAATTTTTCCACTATAAACGCTAGTTACAATTTCGAACCTCGCGGTAGCAAAAATTGTGTTATGTATGTTGGAAAATTAAAATTAGCCAAGTGATTGTGATATTTTTGTTTTTTGGCAATGGCAATTCTGAATAATTATTGTAATCAATCACGTATCAATCCGGTTGATTTCAGTTGATTTGGTTTGATTTGGTTCTTGATTTTTAAAATTGAAATTATTTTTTTATGAGCATGAAAATATTATAAGTTGTGTGAAACTCGCCACAGTTTAATATGTTGCAAAATATTTCAAGTTAGCACTAATCGAAGTCTCAATGGGTAAGTTAATTTTCAATGAAACTTGACTCATCGAAAAAGCGAACTGAAAAAGGAAATTCATCCCTTGTTTCATACTTCATTTCAGAAACCATTAACCGTGAATCCACTCGTATCAAAGAAGTTGGCAAGAAGAGAGTTCTAGACGATGCTACAAGAAATCGTAGACTAAGAAAAGCTCTAGAAGCTTTAGAAGTAGACAACTATCATGACGATCCACATGCAGATTTGGGTAATTTTTTTTTGTAACTCCAAGTCATTATTGCGCTTGTATTAAATTCTCTTTTCAAACTTCAGTTATGAGTAAAAAAGTTCCTAAATTCAGCGACTCGTTTGAAACAAGAAGTGGCCGAAAGAAGAAAGGCAAAGGTCCTGATTATTACAAACAAAAGTGAGAATTGTTTTCATTATTTGATCGAACTTGATTCATTTTTCTATTAATTTTTTTACGTTTCAGGTATCGTAAAACATTTCCCCAATTATTAGAGGAAGAACGACATATGCATCCAGATCCTCCGAATTACGACTCCGCAGAAGCAGGCCCTTCTAAATTCCCTCCCCGTCATTTTTGCGCAGTTTGCGGTTTTTTCAGTAATTACACGTGCGTTTGTTGCGGCGCAAGATATTGCAGCGTTAAATGTTTAGGAGTGCATATGGATACCAGATGTCAGAAATGGACTGCTTAATGAGAAGTTTTGTAATTATGTGATAATTATTTTCTATATATATTGTACATAATTATGCATTTTATAATTATAATAAAATTGTTTCGTTTTAATGTAACAGGCATCTATTTATATTTACAAAAACCTACAAATATGGTGATAATGCTCCAAAGCGCGACACTAACCCAAGAAAATATGACACTCGTTAATAAAATATTTCCGGTATTGATTCTGGTGGTACGACGAGGATAGTAATACTGCGTCGAATAAGGATACCTGAGTATAGGATCGGGCTGGAGGAAATCCAAAAAATCGTACATCGTCGAGCAAGAAAACCGATCCAAGACCAAATCTGAAAGATCTCCGCTGGCCTGCAAAATTACATAGCGTTAAATTCGCACTCCTTTGACGCCAAAAATTACCATACGAAAAAAACATCTCCTACTTTGAGGACTTTATTAACTACAGTTTTGTACTGGTTACACGTCTGCCAGTAACCTTCGGACAGAGTGATGGCTTCGATAAACATCAACAACGTTATAATTCCAGCTATGATTTTAAGCAATAGCGGAAATCTTTGTTTACTCCTGCATGCGAATCTGTAACATATTTACCAGCGTAGTATGCGACCTTGAATTTACGCGTGTATTGTTTACATGCGAATGTCAACACGAATAGACGTGTACCACACCACCACACCACCGTACCTCTTCTGTGCGATCGCTTCGTCGGACTGAGCCGACCTATGCAGCGTATTCGGTTGCGAATTGCGTATTTTAATGAGGTAGAACGCAGCAACAGCGAAACTCACTATGGTCAGGACTAAGGATGTGTAGGTGACTGTCCTGCATCCCAGAGGAGTTCCACCGACGAAAGTACTACCTCTGATTTCACCGTATAATATACATTCGCAGTTACCACTTCCAGTACAAGTGTTGAGGGTGTTGCTCCAGTATGTCCATGTTATGGCCACAGCAACGCATGTTACTAGATTCAAAATACCGCTGATACCGCTCAATATGAGCACGTGCTTGTGACTGAACATCGTTCCGAGAGTGGTGATGCTAAATCACATAATTGATAATTCTGCAAACAGAATAAAATGGCGCCAAAGTTTGTAAACAAATGGATGATGAAAAAATTACGTTAAAATGCGCTTCGTGATTTATCTATGGAAATAAACAACGACGATAATGATCCCTACCTGCGAACTTATTCACTTTCGAAGTCTCGATATCCCTTCTTAATTGATAAGAAAAAACTAACGCGACGAGTAATTCATAAGAAGTAAGCGCGCGTAAAGAACTACGCCTAAGATTACTCACGAGTAAACTGCTGCGCCTACTTTCGAGCGTATCTTTTTTCTACATAAGATAACCGGTTTGGAATTAAATAATAGGTTTTTTCTTCTCCAATAGGTGCTCTATTCAACCGCGAGAAAATACTTGCTGCGGAGCGTTACCATTGAGACGAAAATACGAAATTTTTCACAACTTTTTCACCGACGAGCGCGACCGCAAACTTGAGACTATTTTAACGAGGAAACACTCGCGAAGCGATTATTTTGTATTTCGTAATTTACGATACGCATTGAAGAGGCGTATAGTTTCATTGTTTACCTATCTTCAAGTACTCACGGGCGGAGTAATTAACATAGCACATGGCAGTGTTCATGAATTCAACTGTAACAGCCTTCGCTCTACGTTGTACACGCTCGAACCTGCCCCTGCCCCTCTTCACCCCCCGCTGAGTCAACACAAATATGTCGACTCGTTTGCTCTGCGCCAAAAATTAACGGTTTTAAAAGCTGATGGACTGTTTTTCAGCAATACAGCATATGTACAAGTGTGGCTAAACAATACCGCTAATTACTATACCTATATACATATGACTACATCACGCAGAACTGGAGGTGTGCTTTATCGCATTTAAGAACGAAATTAATTTGGTACCTAATCAATGCGCCATTAAGAGACCGCCGTGCACATTGCATGCGTAAGTACGAGTGTTTCGTGAAGAAAAACGAAAGTGTTAAAATATGACGTTTTGATATTCGGCAGTATGTAGGTCGTTGACTTGTTTTTGTAGGGTCGTTTGTCGTTTATATTCTCGAAATATGCGAGTAGGTACCAAGCATACCTACAAGATCCCGCCGAGTTGAAAATAATAGTTTTTATACACGAATCGTGTTCACGAATATTTTTTTATTCGTATAAAACAACGCCAAACGTGTTTCTGTTTTTTTTTTTTTTTTTTTTTTTTTTTTTTTTTTTTTAAAATTATTTTTTTTTAGGGTTTTTTT
>FIZV01031133.1:0-19126 GCA_900050545.1 Trionymus perrisii | reverse complement strand
AGGAAAAACATTTTTTACTCACCGAAATATCATAATTTTCGTGATGCACCGCACTTCGTTATTAAAAAAAAAAAAAAAAGTTGAAGAAAGCACCATTCGTGTAATTAAATTTTATTCAAATTTACTTCACAACCGCTAGAATTGAAATGCCGTGGCGTCGTGGGCAGTCAACGTAACATTACGAATAGCAGCATTCTGCGTGATTACGCATGCTATTTGGAAATGTACCTATACCTAATCACTCGTGTTCCGCCTAGCGCTGGAGGAAAATTCAAACGTTGCCAATACGGTCGCCACCACAACCACCACCACCACCATCATCATCATCGTCATCATCATCATTCATTGATCATTACCCTATACCCTTCATCCAACAGTTCAACGTCTTATTTACAGAGGAACAACATTTTGCAAAACATTTACGATACTCGTACAAATGCGAGAACGCAACCAGTGGCGCAAAGTGAATTTCTGAAATACTGGGTAAACGTAGCGCAAAGGCACCCGTCCCCTCCCCTTCACCAAAAGAATATCCCTATTTTTCAAATTATAGATTTATGGAATGGACGACGACTGGGAGCAGGGGTGTAGTACACAAGAAATCATTGCAATTTATGAAGTATATTCGGAGATAGACCATAATTATTTTGGGGGCTTAAGACGCCGGAGGCCATCAAACTTGGTATTTTTTCATGCACCGAAGGAAACCGAAAAATATGATATATTTTTCTTCGTTGGTTCTATGAGTAGACATCACTACCTGATAGGTAAGTATTTTTTAGCTACTAGCGAGCGAATAAGTAAATCCTTATCCCGCAGACCGGTGCTTTTCAAGTATACGTAAGCTGCAGGTCATTATGATGAAATCTTAAATCTGACATTAAAAAGGTGAATGGTCTGCTACGTTTGCATACGTTGCGTGACTAGTTTTATTACCTATTTCTTATTCCAATAAGGGTGGAAAATCTCATATCCGAGTGAAATAAAATCCTAACCAAACCACTCTATCATGTACCTGCTGTCTGAGTACGGTATACTAACAGGCTGAATAAACGAATACCTACATTAATGACCAAATACCTCTACCTACTTGAACCGAACATGGCAAAAAAGCGCCGAGTTTATTAAAGGACTTACGCTAATTCTTTCGTATAATCGTAACCTTCGGCCAACACTTTCACTTCCGTTTTTTACTCATACTTTTATGCAGTAGGGCTGTATCATTATCGAGAAAACTCCATCATCTTGTGTTTTGATTCAACTAGTCCTGTTTCTTGTACGATTTTCCATTTTAAGTCAAATAATTCGGTTCGTTCAACTAGAATGGTACCTATATCGTTATAGGTACAATTATATGTATGCGATAGGAAATATCACCTCGACTACGACGGGAAAATCGTGGTCACCACCAGGGATTTCCATTCGTAACACGTTATCGGTCAAATCTCTTCATTCTTTAGAAGTTTGACGTCATAAGCTCAACTTACCTACTTCGTTAAATACGAATAACGCGCAATTTACGTCAATTTCTTTTCCCAACATTTTACTGTACGCGTGCGTGCATTGCACATCTCATCGAGTAATAGAATCACGAGCTTTTGACGATATGAATGAATAAACCTCCGATTTAAAATATTTTCTTCTCGATCAAAAATATCCTCAACTTATCTGTCAACGGTAGTAAAATTTCAACGTTAACACCGTCGTTAAATACATCGAACAAATAAAACACGTCAAATAAATTTAACTTTTATTACAAAATCAAACCATATAATTACTCTGCTTCTTCACTACGTAAACGGGCATTACCATTAGTCAATCTTATGGATAATTGTTGGGCTCTTTCTACAATAGCTTTGCGTTTTTTAGAAGAAACACCGTGGGCAACTTCTGCGCAATATTTACGATTCTGCATCAGTAAAATTTCCAATTCCTGAAAATGAACCACACACTCATCGATTAATATCGAATCAACCGATACGTTTAAAACACTCGTCGCTACGAATACTTACTCTAACGTTGTGAATGAGAACCTTACGAAATTTATTAGGCAACATATGTTTGGTTTTTTTATTGCTACCATAACCAACGTTTGGCATCAAATATTGGCCCTTAAATCTTCTACGCACTCGGTTATCTATTCCTTTAGGTTTACGCCAGTTCTCCTACAAAACTATAAATTAGTCACATGCGCATTGAAAGTGATTTCATTCAATACAGATCTCCGGTACATACCTTTATCTTGACATATCGATCACTTTGATGCCTGATGAACTTTTTAGTCCGCTTTTTGACGATATGCGGACGGTATTTCGGCTTGATAGACATTTTTCCGGTGTGAAGCTAAAACACAGAACATTGAGATTAGCAACACAAGCACGCACTCCTTGAACGCAAGTTTCTTTGATGAGGAGGAAGCTTCCAATTTATTTTACGCACTGAAAAAGATTGCTAAGAACGCGAACAGAAAGTTCATTAAAAATATAAAACTAATCGAAGGAATAATTATACTTACATCTTATTAATTTGTAAAAAGAACTTCCATGGATCGCCACATTTACCACGATTCCACGATACACTAAACAGTGAAATTTTCACGATTCTCGTTTTCTTTTGACACTTTTCTCGACACCATTCGAGCAGCATCACTGAAAACTCACGAACGTGTCGTCATGGTTGTCATGTCATGTTTCAAGACAAGACTGTAATTTTTGGTAATTTACTGTAATTATTATAATTACAATTATATAATGCATAAAACGATGTGTGTGTGAACTGTGAAGGAAAGTCAACAAAAAATCGTATTTTTAATTCGTAGTAGCGGGAAAGGAAAAGTTCTTGGAAAGTTTTTTGAAAAGTTCGAAATTGACGGCAAAGTTCAGATTTAAAAAACTTTCATAGGTGAGGTAAAAAATAGATAATATTACTCCAGTGCTAACAATCCATCTCTTATTTCTTTTCGTATTTGTTTCATTATTCTACATTTGTCGTATATTTATGGAAACTCATCGAGTTTAGTTTTCAACTTTTCCAGTTTTAAAAAAGTAAGTTCGATTTGAAATGTAAATAATTTGACATACACGTTGAATAATGAGTGCCGAAGAGTCGCCAGAATTTACCATACCATCGATTACGATAAAAGAATTCGCCGAAGAACATAAACCATCGGTAAAACCTCTTTATAAAGTTAAAATCAAAGATTTACTCGACATTCCTTTGAATGAAGAAACTGACAAGTTCGCGTTCAAAAATAATGAAATCAGCTTGGTTATGTTTGGAGGAAAAATCGAAAGCATTTCCAGCGATGATACTGTTTTTTCGTTTTGTGGTGAGTAGGTTCACGTATATTATTATGATTATAAGGTATTTAAAACTTGAAAGTAAAATTTTGATCGTCATAATATACAGTTTGATTTTATTTGTCTAGTGAATGATGGAACCGGTAAAATTCAATGTTTTTACAAAAATAGAGAATATATTGAATCACTCGGTGAACAATTGAACAAGTTTTTGAATGATAATTCGGGTGCAACTTATAACATTTCTTCTTCTTCCGACTCCGATGACGAAAATTTTGATAAACGAACGGAGATATACGATGACTGTGCGAAAGCTTTCGCTCAAGAATCGAAAGAAATGATTAACGACGTAAGTTGTCTTTCTGCTTTGTTAATAACTTCTAATTCTTCATTAAAATTATTGGCTCGGTTTTTTTAGGTACTATTATGGTTCAATAAGGAGGTGGTTGCCGGTGCAGCAGAAATGAACAAAAACGTTGGAGATATTGTCCACATCAGTGGTCAGCTCCTAGAATCAGATTCTGAAAGAAAAGTGCAAGTGATGGATTTTCGTATCCTTTAATATTGAAGATGAATGATTTTCTATTTGATCCAGTTAAAATGTTCAATTTGAAATTTTCCTTGAATCTTCTGAATAGGTATTGTGGAAAACGAAATGGAGCATGAAGATTTTCTGTTGGAGATTGAGTATTTGTATAAACATTTTTACTAAAATACGTGTAAAATACTATTTTTGATTTTCGAATGGCGATAGACGAATGCATTCTCGAGTTTAGCGTGCAATTTTTTAACCATCAACTATAAAATAGGGTAATCATTAACAATATTATGTACTTATTAGTATTATGAATTTATGACGATACGATTTGTACGATACTACAAAAAATTTCCTGTAGATGGCTCTTGTCTAAAAAAAAAACTTGCCTTGGAACCTGCTTGGAACGCGTGCGTCCGCGTCCGGTGCGTCCTTCCTCTTTCGATTATAAACAATTTTATCTGTCAGATCAACAAAAACAAAATGAAAAATGTAAATTATCATTTTTACATACAAATGAATTACTAAAGTTTTTTCCGTTATGTTTTTAATGTAATGGTAGTCTTGTTATCGTTTCCGCATCAACTTATTCATTTCCTCTTTGCTAGTCAATAATATGTAGTACTTCCACGGTTAATTCTGAAAACAACTATGTCTTTGATTAATTTTTTGGAATTTTTCCAAAAAGGAAAAGTAGGTAAATATAATTCACATTTTATTTTGCTTTAATCGTTTATACGTTTGCAACCTATTCACTTTGCGCAGACTTTCCGACCAAAGAAAAAATTGTACCCAGGTACATTGCGGTATTCGCTACACAAACAAGCTCAAGCTTCATTGAATTCTGGAATTAATTTAAGATCCGTTGTGCAATTACCAGAAGGTGAAGATTTGAATGACTGGATTGCTGTCCATGGTATGGTATTTGCGTTAAATTGTTTTTTCGGTAGATTAGAAATACCGAAAAATGACGCAATATTTTATTCTAGTTGTTGATTTCTTCAATCGTATTAACCTTATCTATGGCACGATATCGGATTTTTGCACTGAGGAATCTTGTCCTACCATGTGCGGTGGACCACGTTTCGAATATTTATGGGCAGACGGAGTAAAATACAAGAAACCTACGAAATTGTCTGCACCGAAGTACATAAATTTATTAATGGATTGGGTAGAAGAGCAAATTAACAATGAAGGATTGTTTCCAGTTTCAACCAGTAAGCGATAGGTTTCTTTCTTTTTGGATACATTTCTCGAATTTGATCCGAGTTAGTTGTGCATTTTCAGATGTTCCTTTTCCAAAAAATTTTCCCAGCTTGTGTGGTAAAATACTGACGAGATTATTTCGTGTATTTGTTCACGTTTACATTCATCACTTCGATAGGATTGTTTCCTTGGGAGCGGTACGAGTAATGCACAGTACTGAGAAAAATTATCAAAATGAATGTGATATTAGAGTAATTATTACGTATGTGTGTTCTTACAGGAACCTCACGTGAATACGTGTTACAAACATTTTTACTACTTCGTTCGAGAATTTAATTTAGTAGCCAATAAAGAACTGGAACCTCTTAAAGACATGACCGATAAAATATGCAGGGATAAATCTCCTTCGCCAACCAAGTCTATTGCCGACACCGTTGTTAATGCTTAATTCAGTTTTCCATCTTCTGGACTGAATTTATCTATTTTAGGTATTTAAATTTTGTTCGAATGTTTCGCACGTACCTAATTTCGGTACTTGTATCTATAACCTAAACGCTGTAGTTTAATCAAAGCATGGATGTGAACGCGAATGATGTAATATAATTTGTTTTGTTTGTTTGTTTACTTACAATTCAATTTCTTTTTTGTTATGAAAAGTGTCCTATACGCAATTTCCAAGCAACGAAACAGTTTTAAAATTTCCAATTCGTAGAACAAGCAACATTAGAACATAATTTGTATATTTATCAATGAATAAGACAAATTAAAATAAGTTATTCAAGCTTAACACCATAACGAATACAAAGAAAAGGCACACACTTATATCACAAACTTCAACAATTTAACCTTTAACCACTAAAGATATTGCACTGAACTGTTCAAACGTTGAATAGGTACTTCACATGAAGTACATACGTAGGCCTAAGCCTACATAATATCAGTATCCGATTTTCAAATTACAACGAGGTAATTGAAGAATTTCGAACGCACATACATAATATATAAATGAAAAACTATGCAAACATACATTTTGGTATTGGTTTTACAGAAGCTCATCAACAACCCAGTTAATTTGTTTTTTGATCATGACACTACGTCAGTAGTAAAAATGATGTAATATACCTACTTTGTCTTATTGTAAACAATATATCATGTAGATGTAAGCTCTAAAAAAGACCGATATCACGAAATTTTCAAAGCTAATCGAAGCATACAATATACTATGTACTATTTGGTATACAAAAATAGGACGGAGGGTAAACACGAAGGAGGAATTCTAAACCAATTATGTAAGTAGAACGTTAATAGGTTTCTGAATGATTTTATATTAGGAGGACAGGAAAGGAACACACAACAGTTACACTTGTAAACAGAATTTAACGTATTTGATTTAAACGAAAATATAAAATAACTTGCATTAGACTTATAAGACTATGAAAACTGAACGTCTCGACTAATTAATGTAAATGTAGATTTGTTGAAATAATAGCCAAGATTTTGGTATCGGCGTAAAAACCAATCGCGAATCATCGTTTTTCTCATGAAACAGAAATCCTAAATGACTAAATATAAATGCAGCAAATTGATTTCAAGAAAGATGTAAACCATGCACCTATACTTACTTATAAAAATAACGTATTAACCAATGGTATTTCTATACTAAAAAAAGAAAAAAAAGAAATAATTGAATTACAAGACCTAAACAGGGAGCTCTCGTTTGGATATGATAGAAATTATAAATCTACGAACACTTGACATGTTTAAAATGCGAGTACAAATGACATATAAACAGGAATGTTTTCATATACATACATTTAAAGTCAGAAACAACTAAAAAAGTAGCATTAGGTTGACGGGAACGAAAAAGAATTAAGACGATGACGAAGCAAAATTAAAAAAGTGAAATTTGAAAAAATTGAAAATGACTTTTCTTTAACGATATAGGTAGGTACCTAATCGATTGTAAACTTATTGAAAGACATGTACGGATAAGGACGTTAATACGCCTTAAATGGTTTAAAAGGGAAAAATGTCAATCATTCCATTTGTCCTACGTTGTAGGCAACAACGGTAGCATGATCCAATTTACCGGGTACCATGCACAATTTTCCGCTGATCTCCTTACGACGAGTTCTTTGTTCATTACGACTCAAATCTTTACCTTCCTTACTAATGTATAAATCGACGTCTTCGAGAATACGTCGTTTAGCAGCCGTTAGTCTGGTTACGAAATCTAATAAATTTATGACTAAATCTTTGGCATTTTTTACGGATAGGCCTTTACCAGAGACGCCGTTTCTTAATAAATCTTCGGTTCTTAACAAGGTTAGTTTGTGGCGTTGGTAAGCTTCAACAGTGGGTAATCCTGCGAGCAGAAAACGATTAAAAATTGGTATTTTTCGATAAGCGTTAAATATAAACAGATGCCCTCGATATTACCGGCGAATTTCCCAATCACAGGATCTAAATTATCAGACACGCCATCGGACGTAACAAATACCAGATCATCAGGTTCTACTTCTGTCATAGCTAACGTTAAATTCGTCAATTCGGGATTCTGACCGTCTACAGGTCCTAATGCTCCCAAAGCATCTCGCATATCACGCATGCTGTACACATCGTGGGAACCTAACCACATATTTTTCTCAAATAACGAATGCCACAATATTATATGCAAGCTACGTAAGTACGAAGTTGGTCGAATAAGATTACAGCACCTTGAGTTAATTCGCGAACACCGTATCGGGGGTTATACACGTATGCCAAACTATCGCCAACATTACAACAACATGCGATATATTTTCCGGGTGTGGGCAACGGTAAAACTACTACCGCAGTTAGTGTTGTGAGCATGCCCTCTTCTTGAAGAATCAAATTGTGAGCCGAATTGAATGACCTTAGCAATGATCGAAAAATTTCCTAAAAGCAAAGGTATAGTTCACTTTGTATATAATACATTCGAATAATGGTAATCTTCCGTTCATGGTTGTACGTGTTTACGGAATTGACTTACAGTTGTAGTAAATGTTTCGTTCACAATCAACGAAAATATAGACTTGTTCAAGTAGTCCACGCATCCATGTACTGCAGCTCTGGCAGCGATACAAGCTTTCTGTCCCCAATTGACGCCATCAGCCAGCACTAATATAGCAGAATCTTTACGAGCCACAATAGCAAAACAATCGGCGATCGGTTCTCCGGCATTTACTTTGGTGACAGGATGAACTTCGTATAGTGTAGTAGACGCCCCATACGCTCGATTGTGCGGTTTATTCCAGTCACTAACGCCAGCAATTTCTACATCCGAATTCACACATTCGGCTGTAAATTTCAAGTATCACATCGAGTCGTCGATTAAATAACGAAGGGATAAGTTGACGCATTAATGATTAAAATGCAATTACGTTGCTGTCTCGACTCCTTTTGTGTGTCTTGACAAACAGGAGCACTTTCAGATTTTTGTAGAGGAACCAAACTTTTAGACGGACATGTATCTACCGACGATGTGCAGGAAACGTTTGAATTTATATCTTGAACACCAATATTGTCTGAGAATTGTAATCAAAAATATTAGCAAACCGGGCATGATGTCCAATAATTAAGTAATAATACGGCAACATTAACGAAGAATAGAATACGTTATACCAGTTTGATCGTCGATAAAATGTATATCTGGATCACTGGCTGATACGTGTTTTTCTTGCAGATTAACGGTAGTTAAACCTCCATCCGGTCCAGTCATACAAAATAAAATTGGATTGGAAAACTTTCCTATAGTCCGAGGAGATAATTCTTGAGGTGATCTCCCATGAAGGATATCTGGTTCGTATCGATGAATTTCTTTGCTAGAAAACAGTTGAAAAATGCAATTTTTTCTTCTGCTAACCTCAAATTCATCAAAAAAGTACTTTTAAGAACAAACCCTTTCAAATAATTCAGAATGAAGTTTTCGGATGCATTGTCTTCGTGCAAAGAAGAAGTTGATAACTGTCGGATGAAACTATAAACTTTCTGACGAAAATTAGACATCGCCTCAAGTTCAATTTCTCAGGAAGTAACAATTTGAACAATGGACTTTTGATAACACTTCCAATACTTCTAAAATCATAATTTTTTTTTATTTCATTAAAAAAAAAGAATACTTTATATAACTATTTAATATGGGAACGTTATCATCAACTAGTATTTAATATTTGTGGTATTGTGGTATCATCTCATTAAACAACACTCCGACGCAGATCCAAACGAGGGGTTACCAATGTTCATCACGCTCACGGGGTATTCCAATTCCTCCAACTCCAACGGCTCCCATGTCGACTCGGAAATCACTCTTTGAGTAATAATAATAATAATAATAAATAATTATGTATAATAATTTGTAATATTTGCTCAAAGAGTCAGCTTTGACCATTATTTTTATTATTTTACATATTATTTTCTCATAATATGTAGGTATTTTTGGATGCTAGACCACATCCAGGCATTCGCTACTGGGTAGTGGGTACTCACTACTCTTTACTCTACCTTACAGCCTTCAGGTAAGGAATTCGTGCTAATAGTTATGTTAATTTAATGAAATATTATTTTTTTAATGTTTCAAGATTTCAAATGGATATAAAATCATTTTTTTTGTTCTGAAAGACCTCCGGCCTCCACTACCACTTTTTTGGCACCCCTGTAAAATAAAATTTCACAATTTACACATAAGAACCCTTTTTGGTCATCGGGTCCCATTATTATAGTAGTAGCGATTTCAACAAAATAAAAGACTACCTAGCTATTTGATTTTTTTTAGACCATTTTGTATACCGACACTTCTACTTTTACAAAGTAAATAATACCCAATCCTTGAAAATGGGCTAATAAATATCTGAAATTTTCCATTTCTCCGAATTACCAACATATGATTAATATCGCCTTGAAACATCCAGACATGGATTTTAGGCCTCTTGCACTAGGTCATCAAATCGACCGACAAAGTTCACAACCAATTGAACTACATAATTACGTATGTATGTACTATGTAGTATATTCGTCATAATTATTATACCTACTTTGGAAAGAAACAATTTTATTAGGTACTTATCGATAATTGTGTATTTCATAAAATATAAGAACATTTGGTATACCTACACAACACATCGGTTCTTTCGTCATTCT
The DNA here is from genome assembly GCA_900050545.1 of Trionymus perrisii. Classification (NCBI taxonomy): domain Eukaryota; kingdom Metazoa; phylum Arthropoda; class Insecta; order Hemiptera; family Pseudococcidae; genus Trionymus; species Trionymus perrisii. The sequence continues at coordinate 8,926 of FIZV01031133.1, read as the reverse complement.
TACACCTAAACATTATAGAAATAAATTAACATTTACACTGTGATTTTTGTCAAAAAAATCTGTTACTTCACACCAAATGTACATTTTTAAATATACACGAGTACATTAATTGTACTTAGTAGCATTCTTAATCATTTCATCAGGTAACTATCATCTTAAACTAATTTGGTTTCTTGAAAAATAATTTTACTTGAAGTGTTATTCATAGCAAAGGTCATCGATACCAGGAACCATGTACATCAAAATCATACGTTAATTAATACTGTACAATAAAAATTGAAGTAATGTACTTCTAATCAAGCTCTAAGGCCATAGGCCGACCTAAATACGCTATTTATGTTACGATTCTCACAATACATAGTACGCGTCGAAAATCCAACGTTGATTTTGCTTCATGGTGATTGGTTATTAATATAATAAAAGTTGCACAAAGCAAAATCAATTTTTGTTGCAGCCTTGCGTGAAAATCGTAACGTAATTTTTTTTATTCGCTCGGAGTGCGAGCATCAAACAGGCATAGCATACGTTACGTACGTCTACGTACATCTACATACACGTTTGTACTAGGTAGGTATGTTTGTACGTACGCGCACCGCATAATTCGCGGTGAAAATAAACGATTAATAAATTACGCGGTTTCAAAAATAAGAGGAAAATAAATAATAATTTAAAAAAAATAGTAGTACTTTGTACAGATATTTAGCTCACAGCCGAAACGTCTAAAGGGCGTTTTACGTAATTAAGAAATTACATATGCATTAGTATTTTGTATCAACAGTTAAACACAATACGAGTACACTCAATTCATCGAAAAATATTAATCGTCGATAACGACACACGGTTCAATTTTTTCAGCCACGTCCATCGGTACAGGGATTTTCAATTTCATAGGAAGCGTACCGTTGTTACCTTCTCGAAGTTTTTGAACTTGTTCATTGGTGAGCGGTACGTGCGAGCCGTTTGCTAAATTCACGACGTACTGCAAAGTACCGTTATTCGAATGACAGCCAATTAGTCCTTCTATTTCTTTGAAAGAATTACCTCTCTCGTTGATTTTATTGATAACCTTAGGAGTTACAGTGATGCTTCGTGCCAACTTGGAGGCGGCATTATTTCGGGCGTAATTGTTTTTAGCCGATAGGGAAGGCGATATTTGTCTACTGAATGTAGGCGTTTGATTTGGCCGAAATCTGGCCGCCTTATTCACGAAATTCGAAGGCGTTCTCATTACTTGTTGCGAAGGAGATGGCGGAAATCGAATGGGCGCTTTCTGATTAACAAACACCAATTTCTTATTCGAAGTGGCGTTATTCACGTACGCACCAGTTGCGTTGACGATTCGCGGCATTCGAGCATTTTGCACCGCACCGGCGGAAGTTGCGGAAGAGATAGCAGCGTGGTTGCTGTAAGGAGCCGAGGCGAAAGGTTGCATCGGATACTGCGCAGCGGAAGTCGCTTGAAACGGGCTTTGATTTGTGGTGATAATATAGGCGTTACTTATTACTTGGGGCTGCGCTACAATAGCGAAAGTCGTCGGATGAACGGCAGAGAACCCACTGCCGGCGGCGTCTGGCGTCGTCGAAGACGCAATCACAGGGCTACTCATCAATGGCACAGCGTCCAGTGTGCTCGCATTCTGCGGCGGTACTCGCAGCGTACCCTGGCTCACGATGCGAGGCATAGGCGCGCCGCCGCCTTCTGCAGTCGCATCTTTGCTCGTTTTCGAAACGTCTTGCGAGTTTTGCAGTCTCGCCAAATCGATCACTTTTATTTTCTGCTCCGGTTTACATTTGTCTTCTTCCTTCAACGTACCGTCTCCGCCTCCGCCTCCGCCTTCGTATTCTTCGCAATTCGTCGCTGTAATCGAGTCCACAATGTCGAGTTCCTCCTCCTTTTTGATAGTGGTGTGCGCCATTTCCATAGTCGATACTTGGTTTTCGGCGCTGGTCGCGCATTCCGGTTCCGATTTTTTGCCATTTTTTTTCCTTCTTCTACCAGCGTCTTCCGCGTTCAATTTTAATTGCTTTACTAATTTGTTTTTCGGCGCCGCTTTTTTGCTCTTCTTTTTCGGTAAATTCCAATCGTCGTCCGAGTCGTCGCCTTCTGTATAAATTTCTTCCGGCGATTCGGAATCGCTCTCGTCGCTGAAAAATAATTTCTTATCGAACACGTTGTAACTTGCTACCGAGCTTCTTCTTCTGCGACTGCCGACGTTCGACGACGTTTCTGAAATCGTGCCAAATTCGCTAGAAATTCGAAAATCAATGCCTATAGCTTAAGCTTATTTTCACAAATAACCTAGGTATTTACCCGTCGATGGAAATTCGTCTTTTATTTCGGTTTTGATAAAAAACGCGTCGACATCCATTTCGTTGGGTTGCCGCTCGTGCCCGTGCTTTCCATCAACCATTGCATCGTCTTTGATTTCGTCAATCGTATTCGAGCTGAATCGTGTTTCGTCTTCGTCAGTATTATCGACACTTTTACTCGGCGTACTTTTACTATTCGGAGAGTCGTGGTTTGAATCGTCCGCGTCGCTGGAGAGCGCCCGTTCACTTTCAGTGTTTTCGTGAAATTCGTTCGATGCGTTCTCGTCGTCCAAAAAATTTTCAAATCTAAGAATTCAAACGGAATTCGCAAAACAAGACAAACCGTTTTCAAAACGTACGTAAATAAGGGCGAAGAAACGAATGAAAAAAAAATCATCATCATCGTTACCGTGGATCGAGGGTTTTCCACTCGTCGTATAATTTCACCCTCGCTCGATTCGTTCGCTCGATGTATAGATTTTCATTTTCGATAATTCGGTTTTCTAGATCGCGCAAAGATTCGATAACTTCGTAATTGGTCGATTTACCATCTTTTTTCGAAGTTTCCACGTCCGAGTAAATAAGCTCGTCGATTAGATGACGCAATCCTTGGACCGAATCAGCCACCATTTCGAAATTCGTGCAGCTTCTTGGAAAAAACTTTTTCAACGTTTCGTTTTCATTGCAAAAATCTACTCAAGAAACATAAATAACGCGAGATATCGCCGATGGAACAACGAATGTTCTACAATAGAAATTACTAAACATAGGATTCGCATTTACCTTGGTAAAATTTGTTATTTGCGCTGGTGTCGTCTTCCTGTAGAACAAATAACGAACAAACTTTAGCAAAAGAAATAATCGAAGCGATATTAAAGCGTTACATTAATGACGCGAAAATTTCCGCCTTACGATTAATTGTTTGTACAGACGAAAATCGAGAAAAGTGTTGAAAAACAAATAACCGTATCCAAATTTATCACGACCGATTTTTTCGAATGTAAATATTCTTTCGTCTGCTTTACTGATCGCTTCTCTAACATTTGGATTTTTGTGCTGCAAAAAAAAAAAAAAAAAAAAAAATATTGGTCGTTTTATGAAAAACGTACAAAATAAACGCTATTCGAGCACGGAACGCGTACTTACCACAAAACGATCGCACAGAGATTTTACCGTAACTACCTTTTGACGGTACGTTAAATTTTCATACGATGTGGTCAACAATGGGTTAATTTCACCGACGATTCGGAAGAATTCCGGTTCTATGCCAATGATGCGAGACGCCTGCAAAATTTTATACGCAATTAACGATTAACGATATTGCATAGCGGCCGGGTGTGACTTTCGTACTACCTAGTACCTACATTGACATCATCGCGATTTTCATCTTCATATACCGAATACCACTCGATTAGAAGCTGTTTTAATTTCATCATCAAATCATCAAAGGAAGCGGGTTCTTCGCAAAATTCGTCTCTGAAAAAAAGACGAACGTAAGATACGCGAAGTACCCAGTAACTTTTTTTTCCAAGTTGATCAGTCTTAAAGGTCTCTCAACTGACTGAGGGGATCCCAAAATTATGGCTTAGGTACAGATTATGCTCTCGGTGTACCTAGGTATTGGTTTGGACCTTTTTACCTTATCAAGTAATCGGCGAATAATGTACAAAAGGAAACGATAGATGATGATAAAACAGCACGACATTTTTTCCGACTAGATTTTACCTTATCGTACTACACTATGTACACTTAGATTCGTATACTATACTACGAGTACAAAAACGACTCACATCAATAATAACGTCAACATTTCTTTGAATGATTGAGAATAAGATGGAATCAAAAACATGCGCTCGATTTCGATCTGACAATACGGCTTCTTTTTCAGTACATCGGCGATTAGATGAAAAAATTGGCCGATTTGCGGCAACTGCGTTCCAAATAGTAATCGATTAATCATTTTTGTCGTCATTGATGACCACTTCAACGAGGGAATAAGTATATTCTCGCACGTGAATACTAACCTGTACTACGTTGAAAGTAGAATTCGAGTGATCTTCCAAACGTAGCACTTCTTTTTCCCATTTATGTATCTGCTTTTTACAGGCGCAATAATTGGCCAAATCTGATTTAATGCGGTAACCTTCGTCTTCCGCAATTCTGCGTTTCCTCCACGTTCGTAGCATCAAATTAGAACACCCTTTTCCTACATAAACGTAAAATCGTGTCAGCTCAAAAATATCAGTACGAGTATACGCTACGCATTGTATCTGGCAAAGTGTGCGTTCAAGTCCAGTTTTTGCACGCTGCGCGGGCTTTTGACAAGTAGGTACTCGAACATATATTTAAAACGTAATTCACTAATTAGTAAACAAGAAAACAACACTCGTACCTTTGTTTCTGTAACGATTCCAAATTTTCGTCACTATCTTGTCTGTATTCTTACCGTGAGTTTCTTCCAAAGAACACATAATCCTCAAATCTCTGAAAAAGAAAAAAAGTTTCGGCTATTTCGAAAGGTAGCAGGTACATATTTGCAAGGATAAAACGTCGTGATAATTTACCTAGGTAATAAAAGCAACTGTTTTTCCATTAACCGTTCCATTTTGATGCACTGCTCGCTTATTACAGTTTTCGGTCCCCAAAAATAGTAACAATTTTCGAATACCAAACGCATGTCTTTAATAATTTCCACCAAAGAATTATACTCGGCGTCGAAAATTTTTCTTTTAACTGCGTGACAAACGAAAATATTTCAAATAAAAGAAGCAGACGTAGGTGGTATTGTACATGATATATCTACATCTTCGTGAATCATGAGTTCGTGACCTACACATAAAATAGGATAACAATCGAAAAAAACAAAGCTTACTTTCGTTTAGCCACATGGGATTTTTTACGACGTCATAATACAATCTTCCAGCTCTTTCTTCGTTGGCAGGCTTTTCGAAAAATGTATCATCCTTCAAGTAATACGCTATCACTTGTAAAATTCTAGATAAAAAAATATGTACCTATGTAGAATACAGTTCAATTGAATTGCTAAACCGAACGCGTTTTCGCGCGAATTAAACTTATAGTAGGTATTTCGTACCGATATCCTTTGATAATTTGTACTTGTAGATCGCTGTCATACTTTTCTAGAATCTTTTGAGGAAGATCGTCCTCGGCACGAGCATCGGACGCCTCTTCTTGTTTATCCGTAGTTCCAACATCGGTCATGTTTGTTGTCTAAACAATAAAGGGCAATATTATTAATACTCGTACATGCGAAGAAAAACAAAGCAACTACAAAGTTAGGCACCGTAACGAAATTTAATCATCTTTACGCGAAGAAATGAAAACAAGAACATTTCTTTATTCGACAAGTACATACATACGAAAATTAACCAAATACGGTTATAGGTGATCTGGACAAGTATACGTAGGTACGTCTACGTATTTTGTACTTGATTATGGTGAGTATCGTTCGACAAGATGGCGTACGTAACGTACCACTATAATTATCGCCCGAATAACCCCCAAAACATACGCCAAAAATTGAAAAATAGTAAGGAGATAAAGAAGAAAATTAAAAACATTTATCACGTTACAAAAAAAGATCTGGTCGAAACGGCTCACGAATATTCTCAAAATAGTTCCTTACACGGGTTACGATACGTTGGCAACAAAGATTTACACATCGTCGAAAGGTAAGTGCACTGTAAAGGTAGAAGGTACCCTGCTATGTAAATACACAGCGTAGAGTAGCACTTTTTTTTTTTAAATCGTGTACTTACCTTGTTATATACGAAATGTATTGATTTCTTTACGCAAACCGCAAACGCCAAGACTATTTTGGATCATATCGTTTACGTTGGCTAGCTGCGCTTCTGGATATTTTATTAATGATTTACTGCAAAAATGGTACGAAATGCCAGTGATTATGTCTCTTTCGCCCAAGTCCACTTCTTTAACCACGATTCCATTTCCGGCAATAACTATCTGTAATATGAATAACGTTAGGAAAACGGTAGCCGAGCAAATTCTATCGTAAGTGTTATTTTGATCTTTTGTTAGATAACCGACGAATACGAAAGCATGTAATATCGATCCATTATCCTACGAGCAGATTGAACGCTTCAAATCTAGAGCAATCGTTATTGGAAGATTTTTGCGAAGAAGACACTTTACTAGGAAGTACGATGGAAGACAACAACACCAGCTCGTGGCATCAAGTACAAAATTTCATGGTTAAGGTATCTCAACCTTGCCACGAGATGATCGTTTCTTGTAAATGGCACGGCGAACAACAAAACTGCTACGAAATATTCAATTCGGCGCTAACCGACGAGGGAATGTGCTGTTCGTTTAACAAAGTTAAAAACGAGCTTATATTTCGCAATCCGTACGAGTAAAATACCAAAACAAAATATGATTTTCGTTTGTTATTTTGAATTTTTCCTCCTCCGTTTAAATGCCATTTGTTGTTCATTTAGAAGTCATTTCTCCGATTTAAACATCACGTTCCCATTCACCTACGTTGATTGGACGCCGGAACAAGGTTATCCCACTGATACGCCGCTCAATCACATACCATGGCGACCATGGGGAGCAGGAACTCATCTCGGACTAACCATCGTTTTAAATGCCGAGCTAGACGAGTACTATTGCTCGTCGGAAGCGAGTCACGGATTTAAAGTGAAAGCAATTTTGATAGAATCTTTCTGACGATCTGACGACGCGACGTTAATAATCTTTAATATTTTCAGGCTACTCTTCATAATCCGGTTGAGACGCCTAAAATTTCGGCTTTCGGAACATTACTGAGGCCGGGAACAGAAACCCAAGTAATCATAACTCCGGTTATAAATCGCGCATCGCTTCAACTGACTAAAATAAATCAAGACAAAAGGCAATGTTTTTTTTCGGAAGAAAAAGTACTGCGATTTTACAGAACATACACTCAACGCAATTGTCTTTTAGAATGCGAATCCAATTTCACATTATACTTCTGTCAATGCGTCATGTACTACATGCCAAGTAATGTTAAATAAGTCTATCGTTTTGTAACGATCTTTACTCCACACAAACACGTGAAAAAATCTAATTATTCTCACAGAAGATTCGACGACACGAATTTGCGGCAAACAAGACATACCATGCGCTAATCGAGCCAAATGTACGTATCGCCCGTCAATAATTCTCACCAACGTCTCGAATAGTAATATTGACCAGTTTTTTTTAACGCAGTGGCGATGGAAACCAAATTGGGATGGTTGTACATGAACGCGACGAAACGAAATCATAGCACTCAAAAGCCGAATTGTGGTTGCCTACCGGGGTGTTTTTCAATAATATACGAAAAAAAAGAATTCTCGAGCGATATTTCTCCGAGATATAAAGTCAAAGATCCTTTCTATTATAGGTTCGAATTTTCAATCGCATCCTATCATTCCTATTCGAGTTTTCATAACTCGGATTTGATGAAACTTGGTTTTCAGGAAGAACATGGCCATAGTGCATTTTTTCTTCACAGACGCGCAATTCACAAGTATCATCAAGGGAGAACTTTTCGGTACGACAGAATTACTTTGTAAGTTCAAATTTAAGGCTAGCAGAACGAAGCCAAGTACGCTACGATACAACATATTTCAACTCACTTCCAATACATGTATGTACTTACAGCGGGAACCGGTGGTTTGCTCGGGTTATTTATGGGATTCAGTTTCTTGAGCGTATTTGAGGCTCTATACTTTGCAACATTACGATTTTGGTGTTCAATTCAGCAAAAACGAAAGCACGTCAATCGAAGTATTGCCGTTTCAAAACTTACTCACGCGACGTTGTATCCTTTCTACAAATAAAAAGTTTCAGAGTAGGTAGTTACGGCGAAGTAATAATGATATACATATATTATGTCGATTATATTATAAAGAAGAGTTGTAGGCACTTACTATAAGCTCTTATTCTAGAATATTACGAAATGTTTAGAACTCAAAATATCATAAAACATGAATGACAGTATTATTATTTTTATTTGAAATTCGGTTATCTATTTCCTATTTCGTAGAATAGAACCAACCTAGAACAGAACAAACAGAACTCAAATCAAGACAATTATTCACGTCACACCACCACACGTCTACGCGGTCACGTGAACTCACGCTCACATCACTCGCGCAACCGTAACCGTAACTAAGGCACTACCGTAACCAGAGCACCTGGAGGCTAAGGCGTGCGGTGTGTACGGTGAAAAATTGAAAATTATTTCTAATTATATTTTTCGCGAAGCTCTATTTTTAAAAATGATGAAGAAATCGTCGTTGCTCGTTAAAAAGGCAGAGCAGAAATTTTCTTTCTTTACTAAGCAATTAGCAGGCAATTAGTTGAACCTTTTGTTTTTGTAATTTTTCCAGGGATGCGGCCCCGAACGACTTTTTGTTCGGGTTTCGGGTTTCGGGTCTTGGGCTTTCAATTTTTAAATTATCGGGTCTCGGGCTTGAATTGGGGCTTCAGAATTTTTTGTTTGGGTTTCAGGGCTCACTGTTGAGGGCTTGAGTGAAATGATCGGGGCTTTTCGGGGCTTTTCGGGGCTTGCCATTTTTTTCATTTTTATGAGCCAAAAAATCAAAAAA
>FIZV01031118.1:0-15871 GCA_900050545.1 Trionymus perrisii | reverse complement strand
AAAAAGTTAACCAAAATTTAAAAAAAAAAAAAAAAAATCATCTATAAAATATCTAATATTGGGTAAAAGTACAAATATTTTCGTTCACCTGAGCTAATTTTTAAAAATTCCAAAGATATTTTACCAAAATGACGTTAAATTCAGAAAAAGGGAGGGAGCGGCCAAAATTGGGATTGGGGCTAAAATCACCCCTTATTCGGCCACACCCTTTCAATTCAAATGTGTAGGTACTACTTTTTTAATGAGAGTAAAGTACATTGACCCTATACTTCATAAATTTGAAAAAGAAATGAAAAATTAGAAAAAAGTCATCAAAAAATTATAATAACTATAATGTAAATCCCAACTATACCATTCCCTTCCTTCCCAATAGAATGGATCCAAAAATAAGAAAACTTTCATTTCATTATTTAGGAAAAAAAAAACGTGTTTCTCCAAGCGTACGACTATGAATTAAATTCATTTAAAAATTATAATTCCAAAAAAAACTATCTCCAGCATTTTCACCTTTAGAAATGAAATACAAAAAAGAAATCCAATTTATAAAGATGAAAAAAAAAAATTGTAAAAATTTAAGAATAATTTCTCTAGTATAATTTCACAACTTGCAAAAAAAAACACTAGAAATAATATAAAAAGAAATACTATTACCTCGCGACGAAAAACTGAAACGAAAATCTTTCGAAAAGCACCAAAACGAGCAGGCCTTCCCTACACGAGGAAAATAAAACTATTCTAATAAAAACGCGGGAAGAAAAATTTATTTAGAAATTCAAACGTTACGATATTGAAAAATACCTGAGCTTTTTCATCCTTTTCCTTTCAGCATGAAAACATCAAATTTTAATTATTCACTCTGGACCAATATCAAAAAGAAAATTCGATCATGAAATGAAACTTTCAACGGGTAATATTAAACCTTTCTTCTTTGGCGAGGTTATTTTAAAAATCCATTATATTCAAATGCGAAATGAAAGGTGAAGTTTATATCCGAAGTGGTTTCAATGTTATTCTGTACAGTGCAAAAGAATAACACTGGCGAAGGAAAATCCACATCTACGACTGGAGTAACTCCCGTATATGTATACATATCCACTATAAAGTTAGGTAGTAATGAAACGTACACCGGTAGAAAAGGTGAATATTATACATTTTGAAAAGCCCTAAAGATAAACTTCAATTGTAATAAAATAATGCCGAGGAAAAAAAAAACAGCAACGAATGAAAGGAAGCTGAAAGGAGTATTTGCGAATAAGTGTCGAGTATTTTGAAAAATAGGATGTTCGTAAATTGGATTTGAAACACAAACAAAACTCCAAAAAGTATGTATTTTTTCGTTTTATGGTTACCCAGATAAGTAATCGGGTAGGTAAATAGGTAAGTATTCTTACCTAGATAGGTACAAAAGAAAAAACCAACAACACGTGGCGTTATAGTTGGGAAACGTCGAGCTCGTCGATAAATTAAAAGGTATAACGGAATGTTTTCAATTTGAAAAAATAAAGATCCTCCGATGAAGCGAATTTTTACGCCAACGCCACGAATAATTTATTTTCTTATTCCAAACCATGCTGATGTTTTTGCAACTGTAATCTTCCGATAGAATTTTTACGTTTATTTTCATTTCGTTTTTCATCGCTTTCGGTGCAGTTTAAATGTATAACACGGTTAGTACTACCTATTCCATACACCACTCGTGTTCGCAGTTACATCAGCTAATATTCTCGCAAACTCCCAAGTACCTATACAACTTTCATTCATAAGTTATTCATTGAACAAGCGTAGTATTTGATGGCAGCGAAACAAAATTGTAGTGTAAATTTTTAAAAACACGTTTTACGAGCACCCGGTAGATATTTTCACGTGCAGACTGCTGGAAACGAAGAAGTAAAAAAACTCAAACAGAATTTTCGCGCAAATAAATAAATACTACGCCGGATAAATGAAAAAAGAGAAATATAAAAGCTGAAAGAAAATATGGCATTACCATAGCACGGAATCCGTAATAAAGCTAATAATTCAAAATCAACGTGCTTCGTTGTCTTTTGAAAAATGCTAAAGTTTATTTTAAAGGGCGAATATTTCCTTTTGTGGCATCATCTTTTCCTACATGCAATGTATTTACATAGAGAACGCTGTCGATGCTTCAGTCTCACCATTCCTTCTTGAAACTTTTACTCACTGCGGAAAAAATTTCATTTTCACGTCTCAAAAAGAAACCAATACCTCTCTCCCAAGTCCTAACCCAGCAGATTATTAACGGTTTGACGACACCGTCGATTCGTACATACTTGAAAAGCCTCGCTTACATCTCCGCGGAGCCATTTGTTGATTTTATTTCACGCACCCGAAGTTCACCTTTCTAACATTTATATATTCTACGAGCCCTGGAAAAAATCCATTATTACCTTGGTTGCTGTGCGTTCCACCGCATGTGTGGTGCACACCGATGCTGTCGTGTACATTAGGGGCCGATAACCTTAAGCCCTTTTTCGGCTCTATAGCTCTCGCACTATAACTGACCGAACGCATTCCTCAAAGGTAGCAGTAACATCCCCTAAATCGGCCTGACTCACCGTTTACGTGTTTATTAAATCGTTAAACCGAGACGCGGTAAACCAAAACATATGGTAAACAATGGGGCTTAATGATACAGGCAACTGCGAACTAATCGATGAATTACCCGCAACCCGAATGAAAATAAACAGACCGAGACATGAAAATGTGTAACGTTATTAGCAGTTCATCTAGTAAACTTTACAACAAATCTTGATTTAAAAAAAAAAAAAAAAAAAAAAATTCTATACGTTTGTTTTCTTTAATGCGTCGTCGCAGCCGCAGTATCTCGAATTGAAACGACGATAATAACGCGTAAACAAAAAGATAATAAGTTATGCCGCCGAATGAGCATTATACGTTCCTAAGTTCTTTTGAAACATTCATATAAAGCTATTAAAAAACAAAAACGGTTATTTTTCCATTTGCAGTAGCAAAGAGGGTACCCAACTAATAAAACAGACATCTCGTATAGGTAATTAACACGTCAACGTTGAGACGAATGTACATATTTAGATTTTTTCTTATGTCGTGATCATCATGGCAGTTGGATTTTATTGAACGCAACAAACTACCGCGAGGAACTCGATTAAAAATTAAGATAAGGAGATGACGCCGTTTAGACAGCATGCAACATCAACATTATACAGACGTCGTGTATCCATTGAAATTATTATTGATATTTTGAAAGACAGCTCAGCTTCTGACAAAATGTTCTCGTATCGTTTTAAAAATCATATGTACTTAGAAGGGAACCTTGGCTACTTGTACTCAACTTTGATTTAGCTTAAATTTGGCTCATCGAAAGAGCATGCCACCCAGACTTCGGAATCGAATGTTGAGCAGCCGAGGTTGACTTTTCAAGCACATGAAAAAAATTCAGACAAAATTTTCTATCCAGCGCCGCAGAGTGCAACTTCCTATCACAGTACCCGAGTGACGCAAGGTAGAAAATCTTAAGCGAAATCAAAATCAATTTCTTTTTCAAAGTCCATTACTTTGCCCCTTCAACTCGAGGATCGGCAACCATACATACACATGCGTAGTTTGAGTAGCAGCATCGCTGGGTTGAAGAAGGTGCACCGGTTGTGGAACACCCCGTATAGGGAATTGGTAAAGGAATTTGTGCTCGGTCGTTGCAATGACAATATGAGGACCAAACGAGAAAAGGATAAGTTGATCTACTTATTTAGGTAGATAATAAAGGAATAGGGGAAAGAAAGATCCATTCGAATCAGATCTTATAATAGACCATATCACCCCAAATGAGTAGGTACAGGAAGATGTCTACGTATAGCGCATTTGCCATATCCAGCAAATTTACAAAATAATATGTTCACCTAGGAATAATATTGCTTGTCACATTTTGGTTTGTAATTTGTCAAAATTATAAACGTTGAAGTTAAGTATTAACTATTTGTCACAATAATATTTTTTCACACTTTTTTTGGCCACAACTATTGCTCGTTACAAATCATGATTTCAAATTTTTACACTCTTTTACCTGATTCGGTTCAGAAACTGAAATGTTTTCAAGAATAAAAAAATATTCTTGCATTTCTTCATCATAATATAATTTACCAACTCAAGTATTTACTTATGTAAGTATGTATAAGTACAGAATAAAAATATCTAAACTCAATGATTTTTTTCTACAGCTCAATGTACCGGAGCTCTTGGAATGCAAAGCGGTAAAATCAAAGACGAAGACATAGCAGCAAGTTCTTCATTCGACAGCGGCAACGTTGGACCACAGCATGGCCGGTAAGCATAGCACATCCAACTGTATTAATTTTGCAACATTTAACCTCGTCGATACATCACCACCATGTTATACCATTTTCATAACCATTCGGGTAAATTAATATCGTCGGTGAATGTAATAATTCACCGGTATAGCTACTGCGGTCAGCTCTGATTCTCCAAGTCAGCAAAGCTCTATGGTAATTTAATCCTCGATGATTAAATATTAAAATAATTTCGGGGCGTTATTAGCGCATATTTCCTTTCTAACTGTACTTTATTATTCGTTTCAAGTTTGTTAACAAATGATAACATTCCTTCAACCTTTCCCCTCAGTTTTGGAAAAAGTAGAAGCAAACTCAGGGGATACGATGCGGAGTATAATCCCAACGTAACCATATATTTTCAAAATGCTCCCCAAGTAGAAACGTTTACGCGTCTACGATACGACAAAGTTTTATAATATGTAATATATAATTTCAAATCAATAAAATACGTTTTGGAATTATGTGCTGGAGAAGAAAAAAATAGCTCCGAATACAAACAACCGTATTCTAAGAAAGTTTTTCCTCTTATAAGTTTTTATTTGCTAAGTTGGTATACTGTCGTATGTATCTACAAGGATATTACAGATAGTTATCAATTTTTTATCAGCATTTCAGTACATCCGTATCAACTTCATTAGATTACAAATTCGTCTGCCCCGAGTCTGAAAAAGTATCGCAGTTCTAAAATGTTTCGGTCACTTGCACATCTGTGAAAGTTCCAATGCTATCATTCCCGTACTTCACATTTCGGTGTCAATCACCGTTACGGTGTTTAACTCGAGAGGGTAATCTACGTACATTAGAGGAATTACGAATTCATGGCAAAGGGTAATAACTGTTTTCAAAATTGGGGTTCGTCTTCGTACCATATCGCCGATTAAAATATAAGTTTCAACTGCGAAAAAAAGGAAAGAAGGAAATGAATGTAGGAAACTTGTTGCAAACATTTTCGTACACGCTTTACCGATCGATTTTTCCTCCTTGTTCGTTTTTTTCTCTTGAGTGCGGGAAAAAAATCAAATTAAAAGGTGCTATTTTGCACTCCCTCCAAAAAAGGGGAGAGCATCGACCTTCAAAATAATGTATCGATATTTAAAAATAAATATTATATTACCTGGCCTGCGTATTTCTACATACCTATTTTGATATTATGTAGTGTGTTCAATTTTCTTAAGTCAACCACGTGCAAAGGTTACTCGATTTTCCAGAATACAAGAAACCACAAAGAGATACAAATTTTCTTATTCTTGGTGAAAGCCTGCAAAAGCATCATAAATATTAATAACAGGAAAATGAAAATACAAAAGCAAAAGAAATTACAGAATAGTGGTAACATTGTGTTTTCTCCATGTTTTTCCCTCTCTCTCTCACTTTCTCTCTCTATTGGACGTCCACTATGCACCCTTTACCATATCATTCTCTTTTTCTTTAGGTTGTTTTGCAAAGAAGGCTCTGGCTGGTATAGCGCTCCTCCTTGTAGTTGTAATTTCAAATTTAGATTTTGATTGCAACGATTCTGGCTACAGCACGACTGCGTCTCTCTCTCTTTCTCGGAAAAACCCATTGTCGCGAATAACTTCTATTCGGGTACTACGCGGACAAATAATTTCATTTATCAGAGCGCCCACCCGACTACTCCACGAAGCGCCCTCAGTTTGCAAATTAACGACGGGCGTTCGTCCGTAAAATACCTTCCGTTCGTTTGTGCTGGCTTTTTAATTAGGTTTTTGGTACATCATGCAGAATACTACAGCAGCCTGCAATTGTTACTACTTATACTGGGAAACTACGTACCGTCAGATGAGCGCACTGTAATTAAAATACAGCTGGTCAAATGGGACGTGAACCAGGCAGTGGTTATGGGAGCAGGGGGAGATTTTAATATTTTCAGAGTATCACTGGGTGAACAATACAAAGGCTGGATTTCTTATATGTGTACTTAGTTATGGATGAAGTTTGGCAAATTTTTTTCTCTTTTCAATTGCATATGTAGAATGGTTATAATTTTTGAGGAAATAAATTAAATAGATGGTTGGGGGAAGGTGGAAAGAAAAATTTGATTAAGGAATTGTTTATTGCGCTAACGGATTTCAGCTTTGTTGATGGGTTCCATTAATATTTTGAGATTTGTCTAATATCAAAAAAAAATATATTTGATTTCCAAATGTCTATTTTTGGCGTAGATTCCTTTGAGACAATTCAAAATCATTAAGTACCTAACTTTGTCAACATCGTAAAAAGGAAATCCAGGACCTAGCTGAATTTGTAGGAAGTTCAATGTGAATGAATACCCTTAAAATCCACTTTTTGAGGCCATAGCATGAGATATGGATGGCCTAGGAAGCTGGACTTTCGATGAGTTAGAAATAATAGAAGGTCCCATTGTTGATGCAAAAAATATCCTAACTTTGGACCTCCGCTGAAGTTCTCACAAAAAACAGCATCATCAAAAATTTCAAGTTGGAGCACCAACAATTATGAGAGAGATTTCCTGCACTTAAGAGAATTCTCACAATAAATTCCATTTCATATCATTCATTGGATTTAGCGCTAGAGGCCAAAAAGTAGCGGCAAATATTCCATCAGGAAATCAGGATAGATCGGTGTAGAAATTGTTGCATAGGCTAAATCGACACTTTTATGGCCTAAATATGGATATTTTTCGAAAGATTTTGAATTAGGTCAATTCACATTTTTTATTTTGACAAAACTTTCTCACGACTGAAAATCGCTATTTTAAGTCTAATATCAAAAATAAACTGCCGCTCAAACAAGTTCATCTACGCATAGGTACTAATCATTCTTGTGATACCAACCCCAAGAACAGAATCAACCGGACCACTCGTCGATAACCGAAATTCCACCACATTTGGTATTTTTAAGGGTGCTAGAAAAAAGTCTGAAATCCATGCTATGAATAGACAATTGGATAATTTAAAAACCAAAAACATTTGTAATACGAACGTTCATCGATGATGATAAAATATCGTACCGAAGTATTGGTTGTTTTCTCCTTCTGCAATTTCGAACTCACTCGAACCGTATCATTATTCGTCTGTAAACAAGTACTCGAAAAAAAAAGCTTATCGTTGAACCAACGACGTTAATTTCAATTCGTCGATTCAAATCACGAAAATGCTTTGTAAAGGATAAGGTCGCTAACTCGGCTCGAATATAAAAATACTTTATTCCTGTTGCGTTTACGACAATTAACGTGAAAGAGCTTTTTGTGCGAGTGACAGACAGAGTACTAGAGAGAGTAAGAAGAGTAAACAGAGGAATAGGGAAAAAAACAACACCGTCGTCATACATAACGCCCACTATATACATCTGTAATAATGGAAGATTCTGTTTCGCACAATTCACTCTCTAAAGTTAAGTACATCTTGCTAATTAAGCATGATTAATTATTCACGGCTTGTTTACTACTTCCTTTGCTTGTTTCGCGATTAAAGTATAATAACGCGCCTCACCGCCTCCGAAGTTAATCTCGCTCTCTTTAAAAGTAATCTCAATTTCAGACCTGTCCATTTTAATGCCTTTGCTCGGTCTAAAACTTGTTGATAATTTTTTATTCCGTTTGTTGCTGTATGTACGTATAACAAATGTTTCGAAAGGCAAGACTATAGACATGTACAGTGAGGAACTCGAGTATAGTCTTCGGGCAATTTACGAATTTCAAATTTCATAAACGAACCGTACTCGTTGTTCACATAAGAGGGTAAATTCGCAAAACAGAATTTTTAAAAGAGTATTGTTTACTGGAATCGTCACGTAGACGTGAGAAGAGGTACGCGACATCCGCGAAAATTTGTTATTCTTTTTGAATTAACGAATTGCTGGCAGCGTATTTGATTACAGCCAAAGCAAGAGCTCTAGAATGCGACCGAAATGAAATGTGTTAGGTATGAAGAAGAAAAAGAACGTTCGCATTGTTTCGCATTCGCCAGTTATAATTACTGTGTAAATGAAAGCAAAAAAGTAACGGTTCGAGATGGTTTTATATATTTACACAGCATCGGCAAAGGGTTCCATATTCTCTCGTCTTTACTTCTGCGATTTTTTCCCAACTTTCGTTTTGGTTGCAGCCGGAAGGTTTTACGCGCAAATTACACAACACGAATAGAGATGTATCCGAATTGCGAATATCTCCAACTCGAGTGGTGTTATTTTGTTCTACAACGAACGCTTATTTACACGTAACAGGTAAACTCAGCCCGTATTACTTTTGGCAAATAGAACGCGAGAGAAAAAACAAATAAAAAGTTTGGCCAAAGCTGGCGTCGAATGCAGAACGCAAAAAAAAGTATAAGTAAAAGGAAAGCAAGCAAATTGCGGTACCCGAGTATCGAAAAAAGATATCGAAACTTTCAACGCGTTCAAATGTGGTACACGCAATTGCACGTAAAAGGAGAAAATTAAAAAGTAATTTGGTTTGTCATATCACGTTTCGATCTTATAAGAACATGAAGCAACGATGGTGGCCAGTACCACTCGTTTCTATGGCCGATATCAGGGGGGAGGGGGACTTTAAATTGTTGGCCACCGTCAGGGGTACCCGTAAGCTGTGAATGTGGAAAGCTCGAGGGAGCAGTTTATTCAAGTTCGACTAGCGCCTAACGCCATGCATTATTACAAAGCTTTGTGAAAGCATTTTCCTACCCTTGCTTCGCCAGCTTCCTTTTACCCAAAGTTTACTCTTCGACCGTTTCGCCATTACCTTTATTTCTTGTTCAGTTCACCTTGGGCGCTCTCTCACTTTCCATTTTCTCTCCTTTTATTGATTCCTCGGGCTATTTCAGACCTCTCTGTCGTTCCCCAAGCTTCGCTTCTTCTTCCAGCAAAACAATAAAAACCGTGCAAAACGAGGGAAAGCGTAGACCAAAGTAAAAAAAAGATATTGCTTATTTTAACCTGACCATTCTGCCAGCTTTTCACCGACAAGCTTTTGTTGAACCGATACTTACTTGCAGACTTCATTTTAAACGTATAAAAAGGATAGAAAATAAGGAACCTTTTCCCTTTCTCTGTATTCAGCTAACTGAACAAATCTTAATGGTTTAGTCTTTGTGTAGGTACGACTGTACGTTTTTCACAAATCTACTACCAACCAAAACCTAAAACCTAATTATCTAAGTACCATTTTCATCAAGCTAAGTTTTCATCCACCTCGCCTCACTGTATCCTAAAGCAAAATTTTTCGAAAAATTGAGTTGAACTTTGATTGGTAACAATTTTAAAAACAGTTTTCTCACGCTGCCTCTTCATCTCGTGAACAAATTTTGGGAACACTTGTAGCGGTATTCATCGACTTCTGAAGCTGCAAATAAGAGCATGTTGATAAATAGGTAAATAAAAATAATCTGAAAAGGAAGTTGAAAAAAATAGAAGTTTTTCCAGATATTTTTTGCTTTGGAACACTTGAGAATTTTTTTTACAACTTCAAAAAAAATATACTTATTTACATTCCGAAAAATTTTCAATTTTGTTTCTCTCCTAAAAAATTCAGAATTTTTTATTCCAAATAAATTTGAGATTTTTTTTCACTAAAAATGGAAGGTTTTTTTCATCAAAAAAGGGGAAGATTTTTTCCAGAAAACTTAGACAAAAAATTGAAATTTTGATTTTTTTTTTGTATGAAACTGAGATATTTTTCCTCAATAAAAATTAAGCGATTTTAATAGGTAGGTAAGCACTGTGAATTTAATTTTTGAATTTTCGAGTTTTGGGGGGGGGGGGGACTATTCCATAATCAGTATTCAGATGTAGTTCATTTCACTTCTAGAATTTTTAGTGTAGCTGGAGTACCTGAGCTACTGCTAAATTTCCGACCATATATCTTTTTTTGGTAATTCCAAAAAAATTTTTAAATAACCTATGACGACACGACTATGAAATCTCTCTAGCACTCCTAATGAATCGGTATTGAAAAATGAATACAATAAATAATTCTCATTCAAAACTGCTAAGACTGAAGCTCGTACAAAAGTAAAAAAAAATCCTCAATTATACACATCGCTATGTTGGAATTTTCATCAAACTTATACGAAGGAAGTCGTAACAATGAAATATTTATCCCTTCGTAATCCGTCACAAAGAACGTGCATCCTGATGAGAAAAAGTATTACCCTCAATCAAAAACAAAGACCCAAGACCGCAAATCCGTCCACGAATAATCCACTAAAAAGGGAATCCGCTTTCACGTATAAATTACGTGAAACTTTCGATGCTAACTGTTCTTTGGACAATATCAAAAAAAACCGCACTCGGTTTCTTTCGAATTTTCTCCAGACTTCCTTCTTGGTGCATATTTTTTGCATTAAATTATTCGTATCGTTAAAAATATGGTGTAAGTGGTTTGATAAAACATAAAGAAATCGACGTGGTACACCCTTCTCGCAGCCAAAAATTTTTATACGATATTATACAAAACGACAGCAACAACAACGATGTAAACATCGCGTGTGGCGTCAACTTGTGACGAGCGATTCCGATTCAAAATATGTCGACGCATTAACTGGCAGCTTTAACGACGTGACCAGAGCATTTTAGCCACGATGAACGCGGAAATTACGCTAATGGTTTCACTTTTACGACTGCAGCACTTCCATTAAATGTGCACAGGGAATTAGAGAGGGACACAAGAGAGAAAAATGTGTTACCGGTCATTTTCTTCGCAATGTAATTACTTTTTACCTGTATGCGAATTCGCCAACTGAAAACTTGTGCGGAGAAAGGCTGTTAAAAAGTCATCAATGGAAACTTGATCGCTGCGTATGATAAAATTCACTTGGTCCAGAGATTTAACAAGATTAATGTGCTGAGGAGAGGATAAAAAATTCTCTGCTTCGAGTAAATTATAACTACATATGAACAAACATAATATCGAATAGAAACCTACTTACTCTGGACATTTTTAAAACAAGAATATTCTGTTCCCAATCGCCTGATTTTTCCAGAGACTTATAAAAAATTCACAGGGAAAAATTTAAAGAAAAATATTCAAATAGTTTTGACATTAATTTTTGTTTTTTGCTTTGGCACACAACCAAAAAAAAAGTTACAAAATAGGGTGATGAGATAGGGGCCAAAATTTTCATTTGCGTGCGAATTTTACTCCACAGACAGTAGACACCAACTTCCACCAGATATTTCGGAAATACCAGCAAGGGTTCCATTCACCATTTTTATTCGGCTGTCCTCTATGAGAAAAATCAGAAACAAATGTTAGTAGAAATTTTTGAAATGTTCCTCCAACATTTTTCACCCAGAAAAGTTTTTGTAAAAATTAAAAAACAATTCCCACAAATCTTTGAAAAAAGTTTGCAAAAAAAAAAGGAAAAAGCACGTTTTAAAAATTTCCAAATTCGCATCAAATACTCCCACATAAATCTATCAATTTCAATTCATTTTCAATAGGTAGCGAGGGTAGTCTTTAAATCGTGTTTGATAACCCACACGTCGGCTGAATGACTTCTAATCATAAAAAATCTAAATTGTGACTGAAGTATTCATGAAGTAAATAGGCTACGTTTTATCGTGCCATCATTGATTATCTCGTAGGTACGTTTTATATAGATCGTTATTTCGTTATTTCGTTTCTGCTCATAAAAAATTCGAATTGTACCGGGATTGCAATATAATATTTATCAGAGTATCACGAATACGGGGGTTATATTTTTTTATAGGCTCTAGTTGGTTTTGTGCTTCATCTGCTTCGTACGAGTTTATTTATTTTAACCTACCGGTAAAGGGTTGTCAGACTATGCCGAATCATCAAAACCAAATTACAACTCGTTCGTTGTGTTTTTATTGTCTTCGTCCAATTTTGTCTTCGTTTTTGTTGTTGTTCTTGTTTTGCTGCAGTACACCATAAAGGTCGCAAAATTTTTCTATTTATGGTTACACATGATCAGCAATTTTTTAAATTGGAGTATACAAGAAGATATTAACTTCGAGAGGTTCAATTTTTATTCCTATTTTCAAATCAAGAACTTGTACGATGATGATGGATTTTTAAATATTTTTTCTAAAATTGAAATACACATTTTTCTGAAGTCAAAAAATTTCAATTTTACAAAAATACGACTTAAAGCTATTTTATGATTAATTAATTAATTTTTTGGACATTTGCACGTTTTTAAATTTATTTATTTTCATACACTCGATTGAACATTTGTATTAAACTTGGAACAAAAATCATCCCAAACTGACGAATGCACCCGAAATACACATACATATTAGTAAGACCCGCATAAAACATATTTTTTCACAGGTCACTGCTACGAATGTGTCTTATAAAAGGCGAATAACGTATTTTCGTAACGTGTCTTCGTAACAGGCTAGAAAATTAGAAATACGAGGTCTTCCTCCTTCGTAGTCATTGACATACCAGATTCAATAATTTACCGTAATTTGGCAAGAGTATAACAGACGTAACACGTGGTGGCAAATTTTTCATTTAGAAAATTTATGAAATTTTTCCTTCGTCGCAAAATGACTCCTGTATTTTTAAACCAGCATCGCATCTGTCGAATGAACCCTAATGCGACCATTTTGAAAATAACTTTAGTCCAATAACTCCGAAACAAAAAATTTGATACTATTTTTACGAATGAACATAGAAAACTGCTCAGATCGGGATATTCATCGCGTACCGGTGATTTCATAACTTTTACGTGGCTCTTCCCAGAGATCTAATTTTGCTCCAAAACTACCAACCGCATCTTAAGTAAAAGACGAATTTCTCTACATAAAATAAATAAATAAATAAATAACATTTCAAAACAACACTAGATACATCAAATTTTAGTTGAAAAAAAAACAAAATAAAGTATACAGTTCGCTAAAAGTGAAAATTTTCTTACGCTATTGCTTTTAAAAATACTTCATAATAGTCTTTTTCATATAAAAAAAAAAAAGAAAAAGGATTATTCAAGTGTTCAAAAAACGTGAAATCTGTAAATCTGTTAGAAAAAGTTGATGGCAAGAAAATAAAAGTATTTATGAGGGAAGTTTACTCAACAAAAGTTTATTTTTCAGGTGGGAATTTCCGGCTGCGTTAAAAGGAATTCCTTGTTTCCTTCGTACTAAGAATTATCTGTTAGATTTCTAAATATTCCACGTTTATTTCCATTACCGATATTTTCGCCCGAATGATCGCTTTGCGATTTTTTTCATCCATCTGCGATTTTTTCTTTTTATAGAAAATCGCATCTAGGAAAACCGCACTTCTACACACACCACCGGTGCGGTGTTAATCTTTTAATACGAAGTTTTCGCAAAATATTCTAAAAACCACCCGTATGATTGAGAGAAATTTGTCACGTGTTTGTTAAAGCATATTTCAATCTCGATGGCATTCTCGTGTCTGTACAACGAACTGTAGAATAAATCTGAAACAGTGAATTTTCTACGTAGGTAACTGCAATGAAAAGTACCCGAAAAAGACATAGAAAAAAAATTTCATGCAACAGTCCCTGCGTCGTTATTCGCATTAAACTTGAACATGATAAAATTGAATAACTGGCTGTATAAATAAACCTGAAAAACTTTTCACTTGGCAAAGTTAAATTGATTCGAGCGAACAAAAAAAGACGAGCGCCTTTTTTTCTTCGTCGATGCTGAACTCCTTAGGGGTTTTAGATAATTTAGGGGTTAACGCAGTTGTCGATTTTTCTTTCACCATTACGATTAACTCGGTTTTTTCGCAAATGATAGTATACGAGTATACGACAATTTTTACTTTCCATTTAGCTGCGTTAACGGTAAACATTTGCCGCGTCATAAAAACCATCGCATATACGCGTACTGCCTTCTTCAGCACAATCCCAACCATATACGATGTATTACTTCTATGATTGGAATTGATTGGGCGTAATCCTAATTCGTTTGCGATTTAGGTAATACAAGGGTTTATGTTGGCACGTTCTCGTAAAAAGGACAAATTAAAACTGAACACGTCGTTAATCGTGTTTTACAGGATACGAACCGAGAGTCATGGCGGAGCGTGGTGTCCAAAACAGGAGGCCACCACCGAACCGAAAGAATGGCTGGAAATTAATTTACAACAAGTGCACGTCATTACGTCTGTCGAGACTCAGGGACGATTTGGAAATGGCCAGGGACAAGAGTATACCGAAGCGTATCAGTTGGAGTACTGGCGACCTAAGTTGGGAAATTGGAAAAAATACAGAAATTATAAAGGCGAAGAGGTAAGTGTTAATGTGTAATTCTGTACCGTCAAAGAACACGAGTAGCCACATTTTTCATTTTTTGCCAATTTTTTTCACCATTTTGTCATTACTTACTCATTATTGTAATTTTTTGACTTTTCTGACAAAGATTCTCATTCAAATTTTCAATTAAAAAAAAAAAAATGTGGAATGCTAACCTCAAAATTTCTTTGGCATCGTTAAAAATGCTCAAGTTTCTTTGAAGTTTTTAAAATTTTCTTAGAATGAATAAAATTTCAATTTTTTGGAAGAAAAAATACATTTAAAAAAAAATCCAATTTTTTGAGTTATTTTTTGAAATTGGCATACAAAAATGGGTAAAAAAATTTCCTCAGTTTTTGAGAGAAAAAACATTTGATTTTTTATTTTAATTTTTTAGAAGAAAAATTGTTTTCAAATTATTTTCAAGAAAAAATTATGTAGTAATTAAAAAAACGCAATTTCTTCTGGAAAATAATTTTTCAATTTCCTTTGAAGAAATTTTCTAGTCTTTTTTGGAAATTTGGAAGTCGCTCAATTTTTTGCAGAAAAAAAAATTCGAAATTTCTTTAGAATAAGAAATTTTTTATTTCTTCTTGTGGTACCTAAATATTATCAAAGATACCTGACTACATCACCAACCTAAATTTGGATGAAATTCGTAGTATTTTTCCTATCTATTTCTTTTGAATTAACAAAGTGGCACCATTTTGGGAACCCGAAATCTCCTATCAAATGTCTCGATGAACTAAAATTCATTTTTGAACATGTTTCAACTTAACATTGCATGTTTTTTACACTGATGTGGTGCTCACAGCGTCCTTTGAAATAATAAGAGTGTATCACCAAGTACTTTAGTACCAAAATTGGATCAAAACCGTTTTTTCTTTCGAAATGTTGCTACGTAAGAAGTATTGATCAGAAAAATTCCAAAGTAAGTGAACTATGAGAAAATGCTGCACTTTCCTCATCTATAAAGGCACTCTGAGTACCTATATTGCATGAGCTTGGAGCCAAAAACATTTTTTATCAAAACTGATGCACAATTGGTAGTCTACCATTCTCAAGAAAGCATTGCGTAAAAAGGGATAATTTAAAATGATTTCTCAAAAAAAATTCTTCGAAAAAAAATTCTAAAAAATTTTATTTTACGAAATTCTTCAAAGAAAAAATTCCCCAAAAATTTTAGAAAAAAACATTATCTAAATCCTCGAAAAAAAATCAAAAAAAATTACGAAATTCTTTATTGACAAAAATTCTCTAAAAATATGAGAGAAAATACAACTTATTCGCAGTAAAAAAAAATAATAC
>FIZV01031095.1:0-12624 GCA_900050545.1 Trionymus perrisii | reverse complement strand
CTATACTTTTTTTTTTTTACTTATTGTTTTGTATTTTTCAATTTAGATTTATTTTTTAAAATAGATGTGGTATTAATTTTAATCCTTATAGGTACTAAAAAATTAGTTTTATCAATTTTTTTAAATTAAATTTGAGATATCCAGTTTAAAAAATAATCAATTTTGATACCTAATAAATATTGAGACAGTATTTCGAAAACAAATTTTGAATTTTAATAATTTGAAGAAAAACAAAGATTTTTAAAAACGACATTTTTACCCAGTATGAAATAAAAAACTTACGAAAACTTTTGATATTTATAATGTCTTTTCAAGTCAATTTTTATAATTTTTCAGAAAACAATTTTCAATTTTTTTTTTGAAATTACTTAATTGGGAAAATTTTAAAACGTACTCAATTTCGATCATTTTTCAAAAATTAGTTTTGAAATGATTTTTACGATCGTTCATCCAGTTTTGATTTTTTCGATTTGCTTGATTCATGGAGGTTAATTCTTTTTGTTCCTCTTTTACTTTTCTTGTTCACACAACTCTTCAAATAAAAAACATTGCTTCTCTGGGGGGAAATCAGGGCCACCATGTTTCTTACAATTTCGGGCGTAAGAATTGGTTCACAAGCGTCATACATGAATACTCGTAGACTTTACACCCATAACGGACTTGCTGTTTTACAAAGACAACGAAATTTCCTCATGTTAATGTGTTAAACGATTAAAAACTAGATCTAAGGAAAAATATATCTACCCTTAAGTGTAATTTTTATAGCTTCTCTCGTCAAGGTAGGATAACGCCGCTAGTCTTTGAACTTTATCGTGGCCGATTTTTTTCTGTTTCTGTCAGGTCGACAAGCAAACAAACAATAAACGATACTTGCTCGTCTGTTCGGCCTCCTTGCCATCTGTCAACAGATATATTTATAGGTACTCTTACAAGTTTATTTCGCGCTAACGTACCGCGCCGATCACGGCCGTCTTCAAAAAGTAATACCTATACCCTCTGGGCAAAAAAGACCTTTAATTCGCTACTCTATGAAGAAGAAGAAAACACAACCGATTATAAAGAATTAGCATCATCACTATTCTTTTAAAATCTTGCAAAAAGTCAGTCGTATCACTCTGATTAGAAACGAAAGTGATGTTTTTGATAAGGTGGTACCAATCAAAAGGAAGAGGCTACGAATAGTTCGAAAAAAAAGGGAAAAAATTCAGCAATCAGAGTACCAACTTGTGGACTCGGCATGTGGTACATCCAGATCAAACATCCCTTATTTATTGCTCTCTAACGCCGATTATTTTCGATTTTTATTATTTTAATAAACCCGATCTCTTCTGTGTCGCTTATCAGATATGAACATCTTTTCTTTATAAGCTCTTGAACAAACTGCGCTTACACATAAGTCGTAAGCCAGCATATATCCTTGAACGCCTAAAATATATAATATTAGTTTTTTTTCTCCTCTTCTACGTTCTTTTTTTCGTTTCTACTATACGGAGTTCAGTTACTGGTAATAAAGATATAAATAATACTCGTTATCTTCGGAGAGAAGGGATAAATCCCTCCCACTGGGTTTTAATGCGTCTTTTAAAAAAATATGTAATTATTCTTGTGGAATATTATTATTAATTAATGGGAGACATAAAAAAGAAGTATTTTTGTGTTTTAGTTAAATGTTGTAACGCTCATATAACGACCG
Source organism: Trionymus perrisii (assembly GCA_900050545.1). NCBI lineage: Eukaryota > Metazoa > Arthropoda > Insecta > Hemiptera > Pseudococcidae > Trionymus > Trionymus perrisii. Next base: position 10,931 of record FIZV01031095.1, on the reverse strand, counting down.
GCCGTGCATTTTAAATAATCGATTCTGGTTGCTCTTTTTTTATAGATGAGCGATATTTGATAAGCATTTTTATTACCATATATATGCATACGTATATATAGTCACAAATAATCGTACTCACACACCGCGAGTTTTATTCGAAATATTTTTTTTTTATACTTATAATTTTGGATAGATCGAATCATTCACCGGATTCTCTCGAGTTGCGTTGTTTGGTTTTACCCGCTGATTTATACCATCAAATACGTCACAATTTCGAGTGTATTGGTATTGCATACATTTTTTACTAGTATCCGTCAAATTTTCTAGTTCATTTTCAGCTTATTAATTTTTCAAGTGGATATGTGATTGCGTGACCGTGAAAAAAAAATTTAAAAAGGAAACTTTTACGAAATTTTTCTATTAGGTTCTCAAGTATAGGCATCTCAACCCTACCCTGAATAAGAAAATCTGATCTCATAGTACTTCGCTGGTATTACTGCGTAAGTATTAGGTAATAATATCGAAAATAGTAATGGTTTTCCATTCGAACGAACGCGGAATTTTTCAATCTCAGGCCAACCACAACCAACTGGGTACGTACGTTTTGGCTCTGGCTGAGACTTTATTCCGCACCAAAACCGCTTTCATGTTTTGGAACATCTGCAAAAAAATAAGAGAAAAAAAGAAGCCAAAATCACTTCAATTTCTAGTATCTGCGCTATAAATTTCATTTAATTTATAAAAGAGAGAAAGAGAAAAAGGGTACTTCAGTCGACCATTATAGAAAAATAATACATTGGAAAAAAACTCGAGCTAAAAAGAAACCGTTTAAAAAAAGTTGACAATGGAGTTTAATCTGTTATCAAGGTTTAATTTTTTAACAAAGTATCAAAAATAGCCGAGTTCGTATTGCGACGAAGTAGAAGGCAGAAAAGGGAAAAAAATGTCATTGCAAACACCTGGCCAATCTAATTTTTAATCTCGGTCGGAAGAAATCTTTTGTTGATAATATCAACCTGTTTATTGATTGTACGTGGGAGGTGTGTAAGATAGACTTCTGATAAGAAGTAAAATGTTTCTGACTCTTGACAACGAACCAAGAGTTGATGTCGATCACGAAGACGATGGGGGATAACCTGGATCAATTGTTTTTTTCCTTCTCCTTTTGATGTGTGTGAGAAAGATTTGACTGTAGAGCTGCAAAAGGTGCTTACTCAAGTTGAACGTTCCAGATTCGTAGGTGTATTGAATTTTTGAGATTACATACATGTTTTTTCACATAGGTACGAGTGTTGAGTATAATAAAAAAAAGTTGGAAGGGAAGAGGAATGTATGATGTAATGAAAAGTTGTTATCTTCTGTTCAAATAATCTGCACCAAATTATTGATACCTATCAGCCCACTCACATACCCGCACCACTCAAAAAACTTTTATGTAAACCAGATGCCTACCTTCATTTTGAAGGGGCAATGGTTTGCAAAATTTTCAAAAATTCCGTCAAAGCAATAAATCAAAAATGTGTAACTTCTTAAGAAATAAACAAAAAAGTTATGAGAAAAAATTGTCTTTGTTTCAAAATGAAGGAGCCACTCAGTTTTTAAAAATTAGCTCTTTTTGGACCCTGGCACCAAATTTGAAATCATGCCTTAGATTTAGCTCGATAAATCACCCGCAACCCCACCTGTGGAAGTTGAACGTGGCTTTTTGTTGAAAATTTCATTTTTGGTAATTTCAATGGAATTTTTTCAAACATCCAGGGTAAAAATAGGCGAATTTTAATAAAATTCGAGTGAGTTGTGTTTTGTTTTGGAACTGGCAAGAACAGTTCTTTTCAATTGTTAAAAAACTTTTTGGAACAACAAAAAATAAAAAATAAATTGAACCGAAGTGACAATTTCTCAGAGGGTTTTAAAAAAGTATTCTTCGAAAAATTTATTTTCAAGTTATTTTTTGACGGAAAGAATTTCTTTAATACCTATTTTTACTTTTATTTTTGATTGCGAGCATTTTTTAACCAAAAAATTTCCATTTAAGAGGGGGAGGGGGTCGCAGCCGTAAAAAAAATATGAAGTTTGAATCTAGATTGGGTACATGTGATATTATTTTTTTTTAGAATTGCACCTCTGAAAAAGCGTTATCAAACTGGATGTTAGAAATCTTAAAATGTCCACTTGACCTTGAAAAAGTGCTCAAAATTTAAAAAAGAAAAATCATAACTCATAAGTCACCGTTGATACTGTCTACTATCCTTGCAAGTTTGAAAAAATTCGGTTAAAAACTGCCAAAATTGAAATTTTCAACAAAAATCTACGTCCCCTTCCCCCCGCCCCTCCCAGAAGGTGTTGAGGAGAGATATCGAGCTAAAAATTTTTTACAGAGTTTCAAATTTCAAAATTTGGTGCCTGAGGCTAAATCACCCCGAACCCGGCTCACCCTTTTTCCCGTGTTTTTTTTGTTCCTTTCAAAAAGTTGATAGCTAATTCATGTTTTGTACGCTAACGGGATTTTGCAATCTTCATCTCTCATCAGTGCACTGCAATAAATTGAGGTAGGCAATGTTTTTGACAGGAATTTTGTGTAGCTAAACTCCTTCAATTTCAGGGATAGGTACCTAATGTGTTTGGAATTTTTTTGCACCTTTGAAGTTCTATCCAGTATCGATGCCAAAAAAAATTTTGAACTCGGGTCGTTCCTTCATTTTCAAATTTAGGCACCATGTGTACATAGAATTTTTGTTAATGGTACTCGGCTGTACTTAGCCAAATATGAAGTCTGATTATTCACAAGCAACTAAATTTCAAACTTTTTTGGGCAAAATTTTTTTTAGGTAATTTAAAAACATTTTTTCTGCGAAAATTTTTGAAAAAATAATTTGAAAAATTGGAGACAACAAACTTCTGGTTAATCAGGTGCGGATCTAGGCTTGGATTTTGGGAGGGGAGTACAATTGTAATTTTCCTGTTTTTCTGTTTTTTTTTTCTGATAAAATGAAGTGCGTATGTATTTAATCTTCGGTTATCTTCGGCAGTGATGTAGCCTGAAGTCATTCGAGGGAGAGCCATTTTTTGGGGGTAGTTATTAGGAGAGATTTCCCCTCCCCCTTGGATCGCGACTGGGTTAATGCAGTATTGATTTTAAAAAATTGGTATTTTTTAAAATACTGAAAAAATCAATTTTCAAATTCAAACAATTTTTTGCGCGAAAAGGTCGAAAAAAATTGGTGACGAAACAAATTGGAAGAAGAGATATTATTCCACCCACATAGAAGAAATGAAAGAAATGAAACACATCAACTTTAAAATTTCATATTTTTCAAACCCCTAGCAAAAAATTAATTTTTCAACTTTTTTTTTTGCATAAATTTTTTCGGAATTTTATTTTTTTCCCGCACATTCAATTTAAGTTATTTTAGAATGTTTTTTTTTTCAAGAACTAAGTGTTCAAAAATTTTTAAAAATTCTGAGAATGGTTCAAAATGATGGAGAGAAGTTTCAGTAGGTCTGCTCCTCCGACGAACATTGCTTTTTAAATTCTCAAAGAAAAATAAAATTTTTCTCTAATAATCAATGTACCTACCATTTATTCTCATTGCAGAAGATGGAAACGTTCTTTACGCAAGAATACCTTGTTTGATTCCACCGTTCGCTCTGAAAAACTGAATATTCTACGATGATAATAATAAAGAAGCAGATGCAGTGAAAAAAAAAAGGGACAATTTCAACGCAACTTTTCTCATCGGGAAAAAACGAATTTCGAATACAGTAACGAGGTAAGACTCGTAAATTGGAAAGTTACTACGAATTAAGAGCAATTCGTTGCCGTAAAGCAGTTTAATAACTTTTGATGGGAAAAATTTCCAAGCTACATCTCGTCGTATTGCTTATTTGATTTTAATGGGCTTATTTTTACAGGCGACGTTTTTCCCGAATGACTGCCGATACCGATGTTCCGCCGTAATCTATCTTATTTTCTTTCCACCCCTCGGAGAGTCGTTTCGCCTACATCGTTGCGTTGGTAAGAAACAGTGTTCCCTCTGCCGGAATATTAATTTTCTCTTTTCTTATTATATTTTCATTCGCCGTAAGATATTTTTACGTCATTAATATTAAAAACTAATTTTTCTTATTTTTCGCGGAGCGCCGAACACAATGTATTCGGGCGACGAGCTCGAAATTGTTCGATTTTCTTTATATAATAACGATTCCCTGCTTTTTTATTCTTTAAAAATTCGCGCTCATCATTTCGACGAACGAAGAAAAGAAAAAAAAATACTATTTTAAACTCGTTAGCTTGACGGATAATCAAAATTATCATCAGCGTTATTACTCCATTTTGATGTACGAAAAAAAAAAATACTTGTTCAGAAAAAAATTTTGTGACCAAAAAATAACGCGACGAAGAAAAAAAAATACGAACCATTCGAAAAATTTCACATATCTATTGCACATTTGATTTTATCCAATAACCCTTCGCTATATTTTTCACGGTCACTTTTATCAACTATTCAATAAATAAACGTAAAATCCTACGCGAGACTGTGTCGGTATTTGATACCGCGCACTCTGATATACCTGTACTACCTACCTGTGCAGTGTATTGAACGGGGTATCGCTTCTATCGATCGATGCCGCTATCTGATATGTAAAAGAATAAGGCGTTTGAAAAATTCGCCGTACGTCTCATTTCGGGAAGAACAGAACAAAAAATCCCAATGTGGCAAGTGCGGCAGAAAAGCTGATTTTTAGTCTCGATTTCATAATAGGTAATTCTTCGAAAATTTTCACAGTTTTTAAAATTTAGTAAAAAATCCAAGTTTTGCCGATTTTTTAATTTCTACAGAAATTTGATCAATTTTAAAATTCAGTCAAGTTTTTCAATAAATTTTAAGAATACAATTTTAAAATTTTTATGAATTTTTTACAATTTTTAAAATGTAATGAAAATTTTTAATTTGACCAATTTTTAACATTCGGCTAAATTTTTTAAAACTTTTAAAATGTAAATTTTAGAATTTTCATGATTTTGGAAAATTTTGGAAATATAGCAAAAGTTTGCAATTTGGTGAATTTTAAAATTATTAAATTTTAAAATTTAGTCAATGTTTAAAATTCGGATTAATTTTGTAAAAATTTTCAAAAATGTGAATTTTTATGTTTGGAAAATTTGGCGATAGTTCACGATTTGGTAAATTTTAAATTTTAATTTCAGAAATGTAGACATTAGACAATGAAAATTTCAAATTTGGCCAATTTTTAAAATTCTGCTGAATTTTGTAAAGATTTCATCATGTAAATTTTAGAATTTTCATGGTTTTAGAATATTTTGTAAATATGGTGAAAGTTTGCATTTGCAATTTGCCAAATTTTAAATTTACTTAATAAATTTTTTTGAAATTTAGTCAATGTTCAGAATTCAGTTGAATTTAATAAAAATTTTGAAATGTCAATTTTATATTTGAAAAATTTGGTGAAATAAGTACCAAATTTATAATTTGGTAAAATTTAATAAATTTTTGAAATGCATAGATCAGCTGATTTTTCCTGAAGTTTCAAGATGTAAAGAGACCCTTGGCTGAGATTTTCGAACTTTTTAGTGGAATTTGATTTCTATGGTCTAAAAACTCGTTAGCAAAAATTTTGACCTCGCCCCCGCCCACCAAAATTTTCATTTTCAGCAATTCTCGATAGAATTATTTCAAACTTGCTGAGATGATGGACTTTAACAAGGGTTTTTAAATTTCAAGGCATAATATCCAATTGTCCACTTGTTTCAATATCCATTAATGTGTAACATATATATTTTTTTCATTTTTTGATGTGGTACAACATCGTAAAAAATGCAAAAACTCCAATTTTTCACAAATTTCTTCGCCAAAAATGGAAATTTTTGATCGAAACTTTTTTTCTTGCAATTAAGTCATGAAAAACTCATCACAGAATTTAAACCAAATTCAGTAATTTTTTTCTATTTCTTACAATTTCCATTAAAAATTGGGCCAACCCTAATGACCTCATTTTAGGAACTTGAAACCTCCTACCAGTTGTTCTAAGAGCCTCAAACTCATATTCGGATTTACTTCAACTTGATTTCAGTAAAATAAAGGATTTTTTTTTTGGTCTTTCTCACGAATTAAATTTATTTGAATGTGCGTAATGACTACCTAATGAGTTTAAAAAAAAATAGAAATTTTCGATTTTATTTGATTATAAAAACACTTTAAAGATACTGGTTGAAATTTTACTTGCAGAGGGGGCTGTATATTCGGCCTTAACTGATAAGGAAACTATGAAAAATTAAGTGAGACGAAGATGAATGGAAAAATCGCATGAAAAAATTAATCCACTCAATTTTTGGAAAATAATTTTTAAATAAATGATCGAGATTTATATTTTAATCGAATTTCAACTCCTCATTTTTAAATCAATCCTGAGACGACCGCAAATTTTTCATGTTCCTCCAGAAAATTTTAAAAAATTGGATGAACCTAATTTCGAATTATTTTAAGTTCCTAGCGAATTTTTATTTTTGTCCAGATCGAATAGAAGGTGAGAAATTGAAAAATTTTATTGGAGATAGATGAACATAATTTTATCAACGTAAGGTCCACTCCGACTAATGAACCATCGAAGAGAAATTTCCATTAAGGAAAAGAAGCAAAGGTGAATGTTTTATGGCAATCGAATAAATATAATGAAGAAATTTACTTAATTCTAATAGGTGGCGTGGTAACTGGTAGGAGGTACTGCTGAGCGAATGTGTGGTACCTACAGTAATAATAACATTTATCGACACCCTATAGTTTTTATTTATTCCGACTAAAATTAAATACAAACAAAAATAAAAATCCGAAGAATATGAATAAAATACGATAAATATTTTCACGATTGTCACATTGAAAGGAATTTCAACTTACGGTGGGGTTAACGTATAGTGTAAAATAACCTGAAGCGCCTCAGCGGGGGAGCCTTTGGACAAGATCTCAGCAATTGATATATCCGTCGCGCGCCTCTTACCCAAAATAAGTATTTGGTAGAAAAAATATTTCTATGTTTAATTTACGACTAAACTCTTCCTTCTATCGCTAGTATTTTATTTCTTACAGACGAAAAACATTGTTTTTAAAAAGTTTTGACTGCGCTGAATTTATTTTTAATTTATGTCATCGATGAGATAACGCTCGTTTATTGAGTTGACGCAACTGTGAGTTGGCTTCGATGTACATCGGACATAAATTTATGAACGTACGAATAAAAATATTATTTGTATGCCATTAAAAGTCCGCGCGGAGTCGTAGCGCGATTCGTTGTGTTTTGTCGCCTGTTAGAATATTTTTGAACATATGTCAAATTTATTACACAACTAACGTAATCCGACTGTTATAATTACCGATTCGACGAGAACGGGTTATTTTTAAATGCGTGATCGCTGGCGGGGGTACATCAACGCGAATATACATTGTAAAAATTTCACTCGAAGACTCGATCGAGTTAACCGCCAGTTTTCTAATTCGATTAGGTCTAGGTCTGAATCTAAACGTATACAGTCTTACTAGGTATGAGTATAGAAAGACCTACAGCTCGCGCGCGCCTTCCAAGACACTTGATAAGGCGCTCTTCTTACTCGTAAAATGTTTTTAATTTGATCACGCGAAAAATCCATATCGTTAATTTACTTTCATTCGTTGAAGTTACTCGTAGGTACCTATCGTATCTATGGCGGAGCGCAGGCTTTTGCAAATTAGTCGCGTCTTCTCTCGCTGTCGCTACTCGAGAGTCGAGACTATATAAAATTTGTACACTCGGGTAATTGTAGATAATTCTCCCTAAAAAACATAATTCGCCAAATCAACTGCTAAAACCTTGCTTTTAACGCGATAAAAAGGTTGAGAACTTGTGTTTAAAGGGTTGTAAATTGACAGATCAGCAGGATGAGTGGCGCGTTTAAATGGCTAAAATAGTCCTACTCTTATTTACTCGGTTTGCTTTGAATTAAAGCACTTGGAATCGTTTGTCGTCAGTTCTTTTCGTTTTTCAGTTAATTTCTTCTTCTAAACCATTTCGGGAGCTAAAAATTTCCCTTCATTAATGATTTTTCTCTCGACTGACTATAATTCGTTCTCGTCGAAATCTAATTATGCGAAACTCAGGTATTAAGAGCGTGCTGAATTTTTCAGACAACTGAACTTAATTTAAGCGCCTAGCGTACGCCCGATGTAATAAAAACTGGTGGTTTTAATGTTGGCACAAGAAAAGTTATTTTCTTCATTCGTGAAATTCGCTTCGGCTTCGTTCGTGTAAATTTTCGAAAACTCGTCGATTTTCTAACTGCAAACTTTAACAAATAACAGTTTGGATCCATCCGTTGGAAATGTTTTCAGTTTAAGTGTTCGTTTAAATTGTCCACTAGGAATTATTCACTTTGACAATTTAACCGTGTTAGTTAATAATATAGTAGGTATTAGACCTTCTTCGCTTCTATATTGTATAGGTATTTGCTTTAGTTAACATCTTCATTTTCACGGGTCGCCTAATCGAACATTTTGCAAGTCTATGTATCCAACGAGTACTGAATTGAAATATTTTTCGCTATACAGTGTACTCCAGCAAAATGTACCGCCCTTCCTGTTTTCATATCCAAATTATGAGAACGCCTAATTTTCCCCGAGGAGCAATTATTTTATTTGTGGTTTAAAAAAGATTTAAAAAATAGTCATTCAGCAAAATTTAAAAAATCAAATTTGTGAAAAAATCAAAGTATTTTTTCACAATATTTTTTTTCAAATGTTTGATTTTTTTCAATTACAGATTATTTTTTTTTTTTTTAGAAAGACCAGATTGAAAAATATTTTTAAAATACAGCACTAAATTTTAAAAATTTGTATTTTGAATATTTAGAAATTTTCAAAATTGTTTTCTAAAACGTTTAAAAAAATAAAATTCACCTCGACTTTGAAAATGGTTACGTTTAAATTCTAAAAATCTATCATATTTAAAAAATTTATTAAAATCTAAGAATAACCAAATATTTAAAATTTTAAAAACTGTACCTCAGATTAAAAAATGTACCTATTAGATAAAATTTGCATACAAATTATCATAATTTTGAGGATTTACTGAATTTTGTGAAGAATTATTAACCATAAAGTTGATGATGAAAATCAGATTTTCTTTATTATTAGGTATTATTAAGGCCTACCTAACATTATTTTTGTATTTTCAAAACCTTTTCAGATTTTTAAAGTGAAATTAATATTTAACCGATGTCCCAGCAACTCTAAATGTAAAACCATGGCTCACTTCTTGTTTTCAAAAAAACTCATTTTATTATTAAATTTTGTGAGGAAGAAACTTAAAATTCTTAAAATCATTGCAATTTTAAACCAAAAAAAAAAAAAAAAATGTCATCATCAGCGTTGAAAAGAAGTAGGTAGGTACTTAAAAAAAACTAATGTTGAAAATTTTTTGAAAAATTGCATAAAACGCTATAATTTAACAGCTGGTACAATTTTCCAATAAATTTCAAAACTCTAGCTAAAAACTGAATTTTGGACTTGGATTTATTTTATTTTTTATTTTGCGTAGGTACCTAATAATATTGGAAAAAATAATCGATAGACAGATATATTTTTGGAAACTACACATTACTAGATTTATTTAAATTTTAATCTTTCAGTGAATTTGAAAAAATTTCTGGAATCAGGTTTTTCCACTGGCGAATCTGAGAAGAAAAATATAGTGAAGTCAGAAAGTTGATGCATTAAGTGTCAATTTTTCAAAGGCGAGGAGGATTGTTTCATGCAATAAATTGAAAATTATATTTTTTGACAAACTGCTATTTTCTAAAAATTCAAAAAAAAATTTCACATTTTCAATAGCTATTGAATAGCTTACTTAAATTGCAAAATGTTCAAAAATTATTAAAAATTTTTTCAAAATCGCTGAATTTTTTAAAATTCTCTAATTTAGAAAAATTATTGATTTTTCAAAAAATAATGGAATTTTCAAATACCATTGAATTTTTAAAAATCGTCAAATATCTAAAAATTGTAAGTGTCTCAAAAACTGAAATTTTTAAAATTGCAAAATTTTTACAAATTATCAAATTTTTCGAAAATTTTGAATTTTCTAAAGTTCTTGAATTACCTACCTATTAAAAATGATTAATTTTGCAAAAATTACGACATTTTCAAAAATCATTATTTAAAAAACTGAAAATTTTTCAAAAACTATTGAATTTTTAAAAATTGTTAAATTTCTAAAAATTGTCAGTTTCTCAAAAACTGAAAATTTTTAAAAAATTATTGAAGTTTTAAAAATTGCATATTTTTTATCAAAATATCTGAATTTTTAAAAATCGTTAATTTTCAATGATCCAATAATTTTCTGAAATTGTAAATTTTCAAAAATTGTAAAATTTTCAGTAATGCATGAACTGTATTTTTTAAAGGAATAATTAAAAAATCATGCGAAAATCGAACTCCTTTGAAAACATGGAAGTCTGATTTGATGCGGAAAAGTTTTTGAAGATCTTGCAGAATTTTTGAACCACTTTCAAGATTTTATTTTTATAACCACTTCATAAACATCTCATGGACTTCCATGACTTCCCTATCAAGTACGCCACTGAGAAATAGGTATGAAAAATCGAATGGAAAAATACTTTTATCAGTTTTTTTCAAGTAGTAGGCAAAATATGCGTCCTAGAAAAAATCTGATTAAACAATATGGAAAGGTAATTTAATTCTCTACAACTTTGGTTCTGTTACTTTTTTTCATAGGACCCTTAGTTTGTCGATAAAATATAAAAACGCGAAAAATCGTTGAATCACTTAAAAAAAATTAACCCAAGTAGGCCTAATGATTAAAAACTAAAAATAATTACTTTTTTAAACTTGTAAAAAAAATATATTTGATTTCAATTTTTTTTCTGATTTTATATGTACATTTAA
>FIZV01031088.1:0-18504 GCA_900050545.1 Trionymus perrisii | reverse complement strand
AATTCACAAAAAAAAAAATTTATTTTTTATAAATTCAAAAATTTTAGTTTTGTCATTTTTTAAGATAAACTTTCTGACTTCCCTGTATTTTTCCTCTCAGATTCGACACTGCTAAAGATACTTTATTAGGTATTGTATCAGAAGAGACACTGCGGCCCATACATGTAATTACCCATTTGTGCGCTGTGATTTATTTTCTAGGTGAAGGCAAAAAATTTTCACCCCCCCCCTCCCAAAATAAATTTGACGCGTTACTCGTCGAAAAATTAGCCTCACAGCACCCATGGGTACAATATACATATTTTAAGGGGAATTTATACAGGGTGTTTCAGTGTAGAAATAAAGCCTTCCAACCAGAACTCTGCCATGCATTTTGAGCTACTAAGTTACCTATCGTGATTTTGAAGAAGCAATGACTTTAAAAAATATTTTGTCAATACAATCCATGAAGCAGGTGCCACTCTTTGAAAGGAGCAAAATCAGTTATTTATGTTAAATAATTGCCTATCTTTCTCAGATTTTGAAAATATCGATTTTTGATGCTTCATAGCACCATCATTTTCAAAGATAGGCAAATTCTTTACAGGAGTTTTTTTGTTTCTCTCAAAAAGTTGCATCTGATTAGTGTTTCGTTTTGACAGAATTTCTCAATTTTCATGTCTCAAAAATGCACCATAATAATCAAGGTAGGCAAATACTTTTGAACAGAAATTTCTTGTTGCCATAATTAACTCCTTCAATTTCAAAAATAGGCAACCCAATGTAATAACATATTTTTCTGTGTATTTGAAGTGCTGTACACAGGCGGGGTGGGAATTTTTTTAATGCAGTGGTTCCGACTAATTCTGCTTGAAAATACCAAAATTTTCAAAACTTTATAGCGCCTCAAATTTTTGAGATAGGCAACTTTTCATGATGACATATTTTGTATGTTTACTCGAGTTCTATGTATGGTTAAAATATTGTACCTAAACGTTTCATTTTACACGAATTAAATATTTGATAGATCCAATAATTCTAATTATTTTGAGAATTCAAGATAAAATGGTTAGAAGTGAGTTTAACTTCAAAGGGATCATAATTGTAAGGATGTTAATTTACATCAGAGTTACAGATTCATTTCATGTAGGTAAGTAAATTGTGCATCTTGTTATCCAAAAATTTATATTAATGTAAATAATTTATCTAAATGAAGACGAAGCCCCTAACTTAAGGAATATCGAAAAGAATTTCAAAATGGTGCCCAGTCTTTCACAATTTGCCAGTCAATTACGGCATATTTACAAATTAACGAACTTTTTGTAATGATAAATAAGAGAGAATTTCTTTATGCAGCTAATCTCGTTATTTCCTCAGGTTTAATACGCTCTAGTCTTTTGCGAGCTGGTAAAAAGAGTAAAAATTTTAAATTTTAACAAACTAACAACTTACGAAGATTCTTTGACGTTGAGCACGAAATAAGTTGAAGGGGAAAAAAGCAATACAAAGTTAAGAAAAGAAATTTTCGTTTAATTTAAACTATTTACAGAAGTAGTCGAAAAAAGGCCAAAGTCGTTTTAAAATTTCCTTAATAACATCATCTGGTAATTTTCAGTCGTTGGTGATTTTTTTCTTGTAGGTTTCACTGAATCGCGACGTGGTCCGAAAAATACGTTTATACGTTATTAAATCCCTTCTCCTCTTTTAACTCTTTCAGTACCTTGCAGAGATATTCTCTTTCGGTATTAATTGAGCTTAGAAGAAATCCCAACATGAAACTTCCTTTTGCAGGAAAATCCAAGCAGTGAAAGTAGTAGTGTACCTAGTATACTTTTAACGATTAAAAAAAAATCTTACATGGAGGCTTTGTTTCAGCTCGATATTGAGGGCGTTATCAGACTAATTTTTAATTTAAAGTACCTAAATACTATACATTCACGACTACAGTATCACTCAAAAATGTTTACAAGTTTCTCAGAAAAAGTTGGTAATTTTTGTTCAACATCCAGGAAGTTGTCAAGAATTTAAGCAAAATTACCCATAGTAGTAAAATTCCAATATTTTGATCGACGTGACGGCAACAAGGCGGCCTCTTATTTTTCTCTTACACTGTTATCACTACGATGATTATACACGCGAAAAAATTAAATAACAATTACGGTTGGAAAAGCCATTAGCTCAATTTAAAATGTAATTTTTAAAGAGGTAAAAATGACGAACGCGATAACGACGCTGTATTGTAGTTTGTTCATAAAAGTGTAAATATTCGATCATTACACACCATTTAACATTCGATATAATTTCATTTTTTTTACTTATTTTTCGCACTCCACACCATTCGAGAGTGTAAAATAATAATAGCCTATATTTATATCTCTTCACCTAGATATTCTATTTTTCGAGTGGAACAAACGAGATACCAGTACCTACTGGTTAGAAAATTTTAAACCATACGTGGGAATTTTCGAACTGATGTGAGGATAATTTATGATATGATTTTTTCACCGGAAATTTCCAGTCAATGCAAACAAAGGCAACATGAACTAGATCAGTGCAAACGGATTCACTAATTTTATGGAATAGCTCGGTGAAATAATTGGACTGTGAAAACAGATCAAAATCAATTTTGAGTGAGCAACAATTTTTTTTGGTTTTGAAATGTTCATTTCTGGTGTCCAATGGACTCCCTAAAGGTTTCCAAACTTCAACCCAGGGCATATCCGCCAAAATGTTGACCCAAAGAGATCCCCTTGCTATTTTTATTCGTAATTATTCGAATTCGAAATTTTTTAAAATTTGCATCATCATTGGAAAAACACATTACCTGCAACATATCAAAATTTCAGCCTCATAGGTCACCCCTACTTCTTTGAAAGTCCCAAAAAGTAAAAGTGTCTTTTAGAGGTTTTAAATTCTGAAGTCAAAGTTTTGGACAAGGCTCTAGCAAATTAAAATTATGAAATTTCTTGAAATTCGTACCTGCGGTGTACCTAGGATGCCTCCACACTTTATTAACTCGCAAAAAGTGAATTTGGAGTCTTTATTTTGAACAAAAGTTTTTAAATTGGTATAAAAAAAATGTCCCTTTTAAGTAGAAGCCAGACTGCTGCTTTTTTTTTACTCGGGACCTTTTGACGGATGTTTTTGCGCCACCTGTTCACTTCTCATAAAAAAATGAATACATGTTTTTTGTTACAAATTTCAAGTGTTCTTATTTTTATTTGAAGAGTTGAAAGCGAAAAGCAACCATGGGGCAATTTTGGCAGTGATAATTTCTCGTGGATGGATCTTACACACAAATTGTACAATTTGAAAAGGATTGCTCTATTTTTAACAAAGTTAAAATTTTGTTCAAATTTCTAAAAATTTTATAGAAATTTTTTTCTCCAATTTAGCTTGAATAAAAACTCCTTAAATTCAGATCATAAAATATTTATTTTAAAATTTTATTATAACAACGTCAAACTCGCCAAAATCCTTCCAAAAAGAATGGGTAAATGAATAATGTGGCAGTGAGTTGAAAAAATTCTCAATTATGGTAGAAAGCTTCGCAGCTAAACTTTCATGAAGGGAATTAATTTTTCGGGGTACCTAAAGGATGTTTTATTCATTCATAACCTAAGTTTTTTAAAGCTGAAATTTTCAAATAAACAGTTACAGCAAAGCGCGTTAGTTTTTTCGCGAACAGCTTTAGAATTTTTTAGTATTTCGAAACTGCGTAATATTTTTTTAATTTCCTCAGTTTTCCTCCCAATTTCCGTCGTCGTTTCTCTCTCATATTTCCGCACGTTCTCTGCGTATTTTTTTTACTCATCACGAATCAGAAATGTTTATCAATTTAGCGTTAGATACATGTACAAGTGTAATAAGTACACGTATAACTTGGTTTGACATCGATGTAGCACTCAATCATTTCATAAAACATTCAATTTGTCTCCACCCTCACTTTCACCCAACTTGTTTCTTTCTCGAACGCATGTATTAAGAAAAAAAAGTAGAAAAAATACTGCCAAGACACACTACCGTGTGGTATAAGGTTAAATGATAAATTGGCGTAATTTTCATTACAGTCTTTTAATTTAAACCGACCTTTTTTGCCATTTCTTCGCGCGCCAAAGACTCAAGAAACCGCGTGAAAAAAAAACACCACCTCGAAGGCCGTTCTAGCTTTTTTGACAAACGAACAATTCACTTCCGCTAACAAATTATATTCCACGCTTTAGCGTCACAGACTGTGAAAAACTCGGCAAAATGAAAACTCTCCCTTGATTCCTCGCTGGTCTTTCTTTTTACGCACGTCTGTTCAATTAGTTTTAAACAAAATTGCAATTTTCATTCCTATTTTAACCTTTATAATAATGTTCACAGATGCTTCATCAGTTTTTTCTTTCTGATCTCTGACTTTCATCGTCCTCCTCTCACTGTCTTTCGTTTTTCTTTATTTTCTAAACGATTTTTTTTTGTCTCAACCTGTTTTTTTTATAACTCCAATTATGCGATCATCATTTTAGAAATCAAAATGAGTTCCTCAATAGTGCTCTTCCTCACGTGCCTTTTTTTTCTAGGCTCGCGTTTGCTTTTTTTGTTTAATTCATAACTTGAACGTTTTCTAGATATCTTGGGCAATTATTACCACCGTAAAATAAAGGAATTAATTGCTTTTGTTCGATGAAAAAAATATCTCAACGACTTGCCACTTCCACTTACACGGGGAAAAGCTAATTACAAAATTAAAAATTGGAGTAGAAGATCTTCACCGAGCTTAAGTATAATCTCAGGATTTGCAGCTCGGTATAAAAAATTATCACGGTGTAGGTTTGTTTTTTTTACCGCGTCGGTTTCTTTTTCGGGGTGTGTTTTTCCTTCTCTGCAACTTCACATTATTTCGTGTATTTGCAATGGTAGAATTCTTCGTTTAAAAGAGGTCAACAGGACTGAAGGGCAAGGAAAAAAATTCAGGAGAAAAAGAAACGTTTTGGGAACAGTTCATATCAAAACTGAAGATTTCATTGCATTTCGAGCGTTAAAATAATAGGCAAAAAATTCCAAACTTGTATTTTTTTTTCAAAGTGATACATTGATTTGTCATTTTTTTGTTCGAAAATATCCACAATCTATTATAATACGACAATACGTACTTTAACAACAAATATCCTGAATTTTTCAAAAATCATTTTGCAGCCCTCGAGAATGTTTCGATATGGAAAGAATACCTGAGTAAAGAAGTGTTTCCTAAATTTACAGTCCACTGAAAATAGATTCCAAAGAACTATAAATTTTTTTTCCAACAGTTTATTACCTAAGATCAATGTTTTTTTTTATCAATAAAATTATCAGGGCAATCCATTTTCTACATAGATAAGTACTCGTACATTAAATTATTTTCATTAGTAATTTCAGATTTTCAGTTCGAAAACAACCCACGTGTACGTAAACTTAATTCCTCAATTTTTCATTCAACGCTTTCCCTATTGTTTCACAAATTTGAGATTTTGTTAAACCACATTCAACGTTGTAAATTTGATAAATCAAGAGCGGATTATACATTGCTATACATCTCAAGACCTACACACACATCAAGTTCATTTTGTTCGCTAAACACTATTTTTGTTACAATTTCAAGAGAACTCACGCTACGCACAAATATTTGTTTATAGACGCGGTTAAATATAACGTCGAAAGCAGATTAACGTTCATACCACATACCTATTCACGATTACAGAAAACGATGCAAAACTCGTTAGAGGCCACAAAATACCACAAGGAAATTCGATCGTTTGCAGTACTGTTTTCATACATATAACTTGGAGATGGTTTTGAAAATGTTACGTGCTCCTATTCACACCCTTAATCTCATACATACTTCTTAATATCACGTTCCTGAATTCAGTCACATTTTAATACTTGCTCGCTTTATAATTTATAAAACACTGCATTGAAAAAACGATCCAGTTACGGAGCTTTCCGATTAAATTTTCAATTTATCATAATGAAGCCCGCTTTATGTTGAAATGAAGCTCACCTTGGTTTCAAATCATTCCAATAACTCCAACTTCTTTATTAACTCCACCCCCTCACTTAAATGAACCTCATCTAATTTTTACATCTCCCCAATGGAGCTCACTTAATGATTGGAGCATCTTAAGTAAGCCCATCTTATTTCATAAATTCCCTGTAATGACTCCCACCTGGTACTCAAGTGTACTTAATAGGGCTCCAATTTTGATTTTCAAGAAATAAAGAAAAAAAAATCAAAAGAAATCTCCAAATCTCAGATATTGGATAGATTAAACCAAAATTACAACAAGATGGAAGAAAATGAAATGGTTAGTACAAATTAGGAAAATTTCTGGAATAAAAACTGGTCTTTCAACTTTCTACTCCAGAACACATGAAAATTCTGTGGTTAGTGCCGACGCTACTTTATTAAAATTTAGCATCATATCACCAGAGACAGAGCGAAGTCAGTGGGTCTTTGGGGAAGGGAGGGGTGAACAACTTAAAAATGCTGACTGATATTCAAATTTTGCCGACTTGACAAAAAAGTTACCCAATATAAAGCTTATGTCTAGAATTATTTATGACAAGTAGATTGATTATAAATGGTCCATTTTCACATTATGAAGATAGTACATGAACAAAAACAAGCCTGAGCGACGAGAGGGTGACAATTTTTCGAAAACTACAAAAACAAGAGTTGGAAAAATTTATATTTCCAATAATTTTTCGGTTTTTTGAAATTTGGATGCAAATTATTTCATCAGAAAACTGGGTTATGTGAGGAAATGGCAATTTTGTTCTCACCGAAGCTAATTTCGCTTACTTTGCCGAAGTTCTGAGACGAGGGGGTACACAACTCCACTCCCATTCGCTCCATCTCTGCATATCACCAAAATGACCAAAATCATATGTATTTCTCTATTTTTTCCACTTCTACTCCACTTGATCCTCTTACTTTAATTACAGTTTTACAAACCTTCTTCCATCCCTCATAAGTCATAAACCACCGAACTCTGACAACTGCAGCGACAAAAACATCCAATTATATTCATTTTTTCACCAACACCAACAAACTGCACCAAGTATTGTGGCCAATAACATAATAAAGTTCACGGTCAACGTTTTCAAAGTCTAGCATCCATAAAACAGGCGCTTTATAACTTGGCAATTAAAGAAGAAACCAGGAAGTTAAAACCTACCCCTCTAGATTGTGTAACATTATAAAGCCCATGTTGTAGACGATGTAAAAACATCGACTTGGATGGTCAATTTGCACTTAGGTTGTAAGATACTCAGCTCAGTACACAGACGACAAACTTTTCTCTCGTCTTGACATCATACGTTGCTGCTGTAACAACTTGTAGTGTAAAATGCTTACTAGGCATTTTGCACTTTATAACTTGAAAGTCGAAACACAGAGAGAACTTGGAAAGAGATATTGTTGAACAACGAGTAGTAGACAAGTTAAAAAGCACTGGTGAAGGCGAATTTCACCCGTCATACGAAATATTGTTGCGGATACGTCATTATACGAGACAAACTCGCACACATTCGAACATACTAGACCCAATGGTATACAAATAGGAAACGTGGTAAGTATAAAATAAAATTAATATCGTCGTCCGACATTTCCCTAAACGGTAAAACGTGTTCTGTTTCTTCTTTTTCTACACAGTCACAAAAGCTTGAGAAAAAATTCAATTTCGAACCGTGCACAATATTCAATTTGATGCAGTTTCTCAAGAGTTGAACTTTTCACCGAATCCAACATCTGCCTAAAAGCGTCTTGAAGAATTTGTGAAATTGCACAATTCATACTTAGCATTGTCCGCGATACCGACAATTCGTAACCAAATATGCGTACTTGTGTGAAAGGCAAGAATTCCACCCCAGTCAGAAGCATTATTTTCTACGTTCTGAACCTCCCGCATTTCTGAGCTACCTATTCATTTTCAAGATTTCGATTTTAATTATCGTTCCAAAAGAATTAATTTATTTACCCTAAACGTCTCCTACGCTACGTATTCAAACATCAACATCCAACATGAACCGTAATCACCGCATTTGAAAAATTTAGCTCGCAATCTAGACAAGAGACCAAAAAAAGAAAAGAAAATAACTTAACGCGAATTTTAAAAACAACGCTCGAATTTTCACCTCATAAATTGAGAGACGAAGGATGAAATACCTAAAAAAAAACCACCGGACCTTAAAAGGACCTTTTTCTCCAACACCCTTATGAATATGAAAGCTCCATTCATTAAAACTCAAAAAAAAATCCTTTTAGAATATTCTTTTTGCGTGCTTTTCCCTCTCTATCCAATTGGTAGGAAACCTTTCTGAATTTCGTTATCACTCGATATACTCGAACATAGCCACATAAGTATAAGGAATAAGAACATAAAGAAATTAAGTATTGAATGAATGAAATTTACACAGCTCGAAAAGATAATATAATTAAATTATTTCTTATAAAAATTCCCTAAATCATACTTACCAATTTCTTGTACCCTTAAACTTTTTTTCTCTTTTCTGGAAGCAACGTGTCGGCTTAATTGAAAAGATAAACTACGATACAATTAAAACTTCTTAAATAATTTAATTACTCTCTTTTAACCTTCCTCTTCCCTCTTGCCCCTGAGCCCAATACTTCTAAACTTTTTAAAACATTTAAAAAGGATTTTAGCAAAGAAAATGCATTTAAATATCACCAAATACGCAGTTTCACTTTTTTTTCGCCCCTTTCCCTTCCTCACTAGCGTCAACTTATACATTATCAACTCGAAATTGAACGCATTCTATGAATAATTTCTTCTCCCAAACTACAGTTCTCATCAACCTCTTGTCGAGGATATCTAAATGGGAGCAATAGAGAGGGAAAAAGCTCGAAAAATCGAATTAAACGGGATTAAGCATTTTAAAAGAAGAAAAGAAGCTTTCTATTACACGTTATCGTTTTATAACGAGAATTCTAGCGAATTTTTAACGAATATTTCCTCTGCTTGCCTGACACTCTAAAGTTTCCCAATTTTTTCTCGATTTTTATTTCGTTTTATATATTATTTATGTACATCGACACAGCACAAGATGGTACAAGTTTCAAATTTCATTGCTTCAAGTAAAATTATAATATATTAAAATATGTGATTTTATTTTTATCTTTTACATTTCTGAATTAATTTTATTGAAACCGTCTTACGTATTTTGAAGAAATCCAAACTGGAACAGGCACATTTTGAATTGACTTTTTGAAGAGAAGAATTAATCGATTTCTTCATCATAAAGAAGATTTCTACTGTCTCATAATGTTACCCGATAAAATCTATTTGCTTTTCTCACCTTACAACTCATTTTTACAAAACTAATTCGCTTCATCGAGAAAAAAGAAACACCCACCTGCCTCAATTACCTAACTTGGAAACGCGATATTGTCCCAGCAAGCAAAATCCAGACCCCTTTTTCACTCACTTTTTCCTTCTTCGCTAACGAATTCGAATGTTGAAAGTGTTCTTCGCTGTCATAATCGTACAATCGCTCTTGAAACATTCCCTCAGGCTGTTTTGCTCGTCAAATGACAGAAGTCTTTTATCCAACAACCCTGCATTGACTTTAGCAACTTTGTTCGTATACATTTAGTTATCTCGCCAGTAAATTTTATGTGATATATTTTTTTCTTGCCACTGTTTCGTTGTTGTTCCGCGGGCGATGTGACATCTTTCTTACGTCTGCCTTCGATGAAATTATTAAGACAAATCTGGAAAGAATGTTGCAGGGTGTTTGTAATGCAAAAAAAAAAAAAGTAAAAAGATAGGCTCTGCGATTATACAAAAATCCGCAAGGAATAGAATGGGGAAATTCGACGGGTTTTCTTTTTTCTTGGTTTGAACTTGGAGTCAAAAACTGGAGCATTCGATTGTGCTCTAGTGCTGGTTTATGTTGAATTTTTTTTCGTTTGACTCCCCCCCCCACTTCGAAAGGCGATTTCGTTCATCCCGTCCATTTTAGGGAGGGGTTGGAAGTGGGTCATAAAAAATAAAAAGTTGAAAACCTTGTAAAAGTGGTTCAAAAATTTTGCAACATTCAGACTTTCATGTTCCATAGATTAAATTTTCGCATGCGATAAATTTTAATCAATTATACCTAATTTATAAACAGAAATCTGTAGAAAAATTTTAAAAATTTGAACTTTTAAACAATTTAACAACAGGGAACTGAGAAAAAAAATTAGATTAAGTTTAAAAAAAATAATAAAAAATAAATAAAAGTCGGAAAATTTTTTGTTTTTCGATTTGTGCCTTTTTCAGGTAGTTTTACATTTTTTTGATAAGCATATTTTGGATGTACGTAGACGGAGGAAAAGGGATTTTTTTTAAATATTTCTAAAAAAATTACAGTTTATGCATTGCTGAAAGTTTGATAATTTTTGAAAATTTGCAATATCAGAAAATTATTGGATCATTAAAAATTAACGCTTTCTTAAAAATTTGGCAATTTTGGAAAATTTTGCAAATTTAAAAAATATGTCAGTTTTTGAGATGAAAATTTCACGATTTGTAGAAAATCAATAATTTTTTCATATTTTTAGAAAATTCAACGATTCAACAAGTTTAGGAAATTTGATAATTTTTGAAAATATTGCAATTTTGGAAAATCATAGGATCATTAAAAATACAAACGATTCCTAAAAATTCGGCAATTTTGGGAAATTTTTGTAATTCTTAGAAATTTGTCAATTCTTGAGATGTAAATCTGACAATTTTCGAAAAATCAATAATTTTTTCAAATTAGAGAATTTTAGAAAATTTAACGAGTTTAGGAAATAATTTTTGAAAATATTGCTATTTCAAAAAATCATTGAATCATTAAAAATTAGCAATATATTTACCAATTCGGAAATTTTGGAAAATTTTGAAATTTTTAAAAATTCAACAATGGCAGTTTTTAAGAAATTGTCAACTTTTAGAAATTCGGCAATTTTTGAAAAATCAATTTTTTTTCAAATTTTCGAATTTTATAAAATTTAATGATTTTAGTAAAATTGATAATTTTTGAAAATTTCGTAATTTCGAAAAATGAATGGATCATTAAAAATAAATAATTTCTAGAAATTCGGTAATTTTGGAAAATTTTGTAATTTTTAAAAATTTGTCAGATTTTAAGATGGAAATTTGACAATTTTTGAAAAATCAATAATTTTTTTGAATTATAGAATTTTAAAGAATTCAACAAGTTTGGGAAAATCATTGGATCATTAAAATTAACAATTTCTAAAAATTCGATCATTTTTGAAAATTTGCAATTTTGAAGAACTGTCAATTTGTAGAAATTTGACAATTTTTTAAAATTCCGAATTTTTTAAAAAAAAATTCTTGTTAACTGAAGAATTTCTGAAAATTCAATGATTTTGGGTAAATTTGATAATTTTTGAATACTTTGCAATTTAGACAATTCAATAATTTTTGAAAATGTGAAAAAAAATTACTATGAATCTTAAAGAAATTTTAACACTCACAGTTTTAAAAAAAAGTGGAATTTTCTATGTATTCCATTATACAACCTTCTCTCCCTTTGAAAAAGTGACATGTAACAATTTTCTAACTACCCCATATTTTTCCTCTCAGATTCACCATTGCAAGTTTGTCTTGTAGCTGACATTTTCTAGACTTTGAAAGATACTAGTACTCCAACTCACCTGAAACAAAGAAAAGAAAACCAATACCTATTAGAAAACGAAAAATTAACAACATATACTCGTACATAGCCAAGATATTAAAACATACTCTTACACATTCGCTTTTATGGCATAGTTTGGAAATAAAAAATATATATATAGAAAAGTGAGGTAAAATTAAGGCAAGCCGCGACGACTTTAATACTCCATAAGGCAATATATATATAGGTATATAGTCAAATTTATCAACGCATTTGCATGGTTTAAAATTTCTTTTAAGACGATATTATTCTTCACAATAATAGGCAATAAATTTCATCAACATAATATGATCGTAAATTCACGTAAACATTTCGCCTAGAACTATAAACACTCCATTAGTGAACTGTTTGCCCCACTTACCCACGTTACCACAACAATATTCTGTTTCCCAAATTGGTACAGATACCTAAACTGCAATGACGCACATTGTATTCTCATTCGCATTCGCACATCGCACATGCCTATATTTACTTTATCAGTGTGCCTATCTATGCCCAAGATTTGAAAAACTTTTGTCGTTGTAAATTGCATTTCTCTCATAAAAAGACTCGTCGAAAGCATATTCTGCTGGGTCTATCGCGTTGGTGGTTTAATGGCAAAAGCTCGCAGGAAAAATCATTACAGTCAGGTTTTTTTCCTGGAATCCGGATACGCGTGAAAAAAAGAACACGGTAATGTTGGGGAATACGTGTATTTTGTATGTTTTGTATGGCAGGCTGGGCGAGGGGCCAGGTGCAAAGAGGTATCAAGAGGGTGGTTCACAGTTTACGCTTTTGCAAGTGGGGATATTTGGTTTAGCATAAACATAAGCGTGTTTGCAGCGCGCAGATAATGCAGAATTGAAATAATACAGCCGACACTAGGCTGCCGAGTCGTCGGGAGATTCGCACACACATGCAAAAAAAAAGGTGGTCGCGTCGCTTCAGCGTACCCCGGCGGCTCTAAGGGGTTAAAGGTATGCTATACGAGCTGGTATTGTTGTTTTTGTGTATCGTAACGCATTTTCTCTCCCCCCTCTGCACACAGTGCACGACACAAGGGCGACAATCTACTTGATAAATAGCTGCGGTTGCGTATAAATACCCCTCTGCTTCGCTCTTCTCCACGTTCTTTTGTGCTATTTCGTTTTCGCGCCACCGTGTCCACTATATTTGCAGATCGTGCGAATCTCCTAACGATCCCCGTCCCAGATATGTGCCATTTTTGACACACCGGGGGAAAAAATATACCAACACGGTAGCTTTCTCGCCACTGTCGCGTCGCGCCACCATTTCCTTATTTACAACACTACTTTCGTTGCCTTTGTATACGTATAATATTTAGATGTATTTGTCTCTGGGAAATCCTATATTTATGTTTACACTCATTTTTCCTCTTTTAATTCGCCTCTTTAGATCCCTGCCTTGCTTTCTCTTTTCATTGGCTTGTAGCCTAATAATGTTTCAACTCGTCGACATGTACATTCCCTTCTACCACATACCTCGGTGTGAGCTCTCGGCCCTTTTCAAAAAGCCGACACTCACGCACCACCTATGTGGGAAAAAACTATCGGTCTTGTACTTTAAGTGAGCGGATTATTAATGTTTTTCGATGGTATCACCCGCAGTGGTTTGTTTGCCTCTTCTGTGTCGCTGTTTCACAAGCCCCCCCCCCAGCACCCGTGCATTCTAGTCTCTAGATCTATGGTGCGAGCGAACGAGGATAAATAATGAAGGACGCCGAGGACGTCCTAAATAAAGACGTACATAACAGATGTGCTACCGCAGCCGTGTTTACACATTTTTAGCCTTGTATTTTAATGGAATTTTTGCCTAATTGTAATGCCGCCGGTTGAATATTTTTGCAAACGTTTTTAACGTCACCATATACCTACATATTACCACCTAATACCTACGTATTGTTTGGGCGTCTACATGGCCATGCAAATTCCATTTGTCTTATTCGCACATCAACACATGGTCGGTATGGAACAGAACTTTTAGAACATTTATCACATGCAAGATGATTTGAGAGATATTATTTGGTTCTTCCAATGGAATTAATGTTACCTTATTTTGCATACCGGCGAATTTTACTAATGAACTACATGCAGAATACTTTCAACTTAAAATAAATGTTTTTGGCGCTTTCGCTCATTTTAAATGGGCAACGATGGTCACTTTTTGGTAAATTGATTATTCTAAGTCTACAAGATGACCTAAAATTCATGTCTGGGTCTGTTTTATCTCCATAGTGTAGATACGTCACATGTTGAAATTTCAGAACTTTAATTTATGACTTATATTTAGGAATTGGGTATTTTTGACTCTGAAAACTTTGCCCTACTTAGGTACCTACACATAAGATGAATTGAAAAAAAATTTGATTCTCAATTTTTGCTGAAATCGCAATAAATTACATTTCAAATTTGATGCCACTGGCCAAATTATCCTTATATTATAAGCCCGGCTAAGCTCTTTTTGAAAATTTGATAAATATTTGGCCAATTCTTCAATATAATAAATCGGATCATTTTCGAATATTTCGTCAAATTTTTTATTTTGACGAATCGATCAATTTTTCACGTACTTTCTCGATTCGTGGTAAATTAAATAAATTTTTCGTTTTCGATAAATAGAACGATTTTGATGAACAGTTTATTTTTTTGATAATTTCTCCCATTTTGTGAATTTAATAAACGTTACAACTTTGTTGATTCAATTAAGTTTTCGATTTCATAATACAAATTTTCAGGGGTGCTGTGAGGCTAATTATTTGACGAGTAATACGTCAAATTGATTTTTTTGGAGGGGAGGGGAGTGAAAAGTTTTTGCCTTTTCCAAAAATAAATCTCCCCCCAAGAGAACTAATTACAGCGCAAAAATGGGTAATTACATTACACTATTTTTTCGAAAAAAAGTAATTTTTTTTTACATTTTGAGAAACTAGCTGTAGAACCGCCTACAAATTTGCAAAATTTTCAAAAATTATCAAATTTCTCAAAATCACTGAATTTTTTAAAATTCTCTGACTCGTAAAATTATAGATTTTTCAAATATCATAATTTTTTAAAAATTTGTATACAAATTTAAAAAAAATTACCTATTAAATTTTTAAAAATTAAAAATTTTCCGAATTTTTTCAATTTACAAAAATTGTTAGTTTCTTAAAAAATGAAAAATTTTCAAAAATTATTAAATTTTTGAAAATCTTAAAATTTCTAAAAATTGTCAGTTTTTTAAAAACTTGAAAATTTTTCAAAATTATCAAATTTCTCAAAATCGCTGCTGAATTTTTTAAAATTTTATAATTCACAAAAATTTATTTATTATTTATTTTACAAAAATTAAGGAATATTCAAAAATCATTATTTTTGCTTGAATTGTAATTTTTTCAAAAATGACAAATTTTAACCATACATAGATAGAACTCGAGTAGACAAACAAAATACCTTATCATGATAAGTTGTCTATTTCGAAAATTTAAGGTGCTATGAAGCTTTGGAAATTTGGTATTTTCTAAGCAAAATTAGTTGGCAATGCTGCATTAATTTTTTTTTTGACTCCGCTATTGTATAGCATTTCGAAAACACAAGAAAAGTTGTAATTATAATTACATTGGGATGCCTATTTTTGAAATTGTAAGGGTTATGACAACGAAAAATTTCTGTCAAAAGTATTGCCTACCTCAATTATTACTGTGCACATTTAAGACATGAATATTGAAAAATTCTCTCAAAACAATATATAAACCAGATGTAAATTTTTGAGGGGAACAAAAAAATTTGTGCGAAGAATTAGCCTATCTTTGAAAATGAAGGAGCTACAAAGCATCGAAAAACGGTATTTTCGAAATCCGAGGCTCTGCAGTATTCACAAAAAGAATTGATTTTTTGGAACCATAAACGCTTCATTTCATTGAACACCCGTACTAAGATTATCGCTGCAAAGAATCATGTAGTTTCGTACTTCCTCAACTTGAACGATGATTTTTCTCGAAGCGACGAATGCGGTGTGATTGAGTGGCCTGGAGTAGATGAAGGTAGTTTCGTTACTACCAAACGTACGATATTGACTAAGAAAACGAAATTGGCGAACATTGAGATCAACACGGGAACAGATAAAGCACTGGAATATAGCGACTCTTCCATCCAACAACTGTAACATTTAAAATTAAAGAAACTATTTAGAAAATGACTAAAATAGGTACGTGAAAAAAAATAAAACAAAATTCAAAATTGAAAAAAAAAAAAAAAGAATCAAGCATTTTGAAAACCATTTTAATACTTAGGTAATAGGTATATTGTTTCGAAGCCGTTCAAAGTCTCCTCTTTTTAATTGATTTCGTTTTGCAGATCTTATTTTGAAACTTTTTTTGAAAAATAAATAATTAAACAAAAAAATTGAAGAAAAGAAAAGTCAAACTTTTTTTTTTCGATTTCATTGATTTTTTTTTTGAAATATGTACCTAGCTGAGAAATTTATTTAAAAAAAAAAATGCATTTTTATCGATTTTTCGTTATTAAGTATTACCTAATTGATTATATTTTTTTGAAAAATTTCTCCGTTTCATGGGAAAATACTGAATTTTGGGTCTTTGGATATAGGTAATATTAATTTTTACTTAAGTACCGTTTTTAATTTTGTCTACATGTAATTTTCATTTCTGATAAAAAAAATTATTATTTTTCAAAAATTATTGAATTTTCCAAAATTGCAAAATGTTCAAAAATTATCTAAATTTTTGGTGCTTTGAGGTACCAACATAAAATTTAGAAATGAATTCAGCGAACAATTCATTTGATATGAGAAAGAATTTGATAAAGATTTAGAAAAATATTGATGAATATTAAAGGAAAAATTTGAAGAAGAGAAATAGAAAATTTTATATCTATCTGTTCGTGAATAAGTAGGTACACTTTAATGTACCTAAATATGAACGGTATTGAATTATCAAAATTAAATATTTAGAACAGTGAAATGCATTATTAAAAGATTTCAGACTTAATCAAATCAAAAGAACAAACACAAGGTAGGGTAATAATAAAACTCTGAAAAAAAAGATTCGTTGTAATTTTTAATAATTTAAAAAAGTCTTTTAGTTCACATCAAAAGCGTTAAAAACTCACTTTAAAAGTATTTTTCACCGAAAAGTGAAATATTTTCGAATAAATTGAACTCAAAGGAACAAGAAAACTTTTTTAATTTCTCTCATTTTACTTTACTTTTTGTAATCTACACCGCAACTTTCCATACTTATCTAACTTTATTTCAAATTCACCTCGACGAATCCATTTTAAAATGAGAAAAATTCACGATATTCGAATGTACGTAAATTAATTTTAAACCGACCTTATTTTATCATCTACTATAGAAAATCTATTTTATGTACATACTGTATTGTTTCCAACGGTGACGTTCTTCTCCTTAGGTACGCATATAATGCTACTAAAACCGCCGGCATTCCCCAGCCGATACCGTATAAACATGCCATGACTCGACTTTCCGTTAAAAATGTAATAACCAATATCGTGTATAGGTAGAGACCTTCGCAAAACATCCAAAAGTACGTTGCCACCATGAAATATTGAACGAGTAAATGAAGCACTTGACACCAAGCCTGAAAACAAATTTTATTAACTCGTCATAAACCTAATTTTCAGATAGGAATCGACCAACAAATTTAAATGTTACGATGAAAAAAAAAAAAACTCGCGTAAAAGCGTTAAAAATTTATACACGGAAATGGAATTTTTCAATTTATAAAAATAACCGATTTCTCATGTTTAACCTTAGGTACTTTAAAATGTATTGAATTAATTTCACCAGTTAATCTTTTATTTTTGAAAAATGAACCTCGCAAAGAAATATTATTAATAATCTTTTTTTCGTTCCTAACCCAGTCAAACGTTTCACTGTTGGGAATAAAATTACATTGCTTTAAGGCTACGTTCCTATGTCAGGAAATACACGTATCTATAAGGTTTACAAAACTGTATGCATCGTTAGCGTGTAAAACAATTTATCATTATTAAAATATGTATCATACATGGTTAGGTATACGAACCACGTCGAAAAAAAAAAATATTAAAGAGAAACATGGTTTACAATACACGGGAAAAAGAAAATATCAACAAGATAGGTACTTAAAATCAAAGTAGATACATTACGTACTACATACCTATAGGTAGTTATTTGAAAATAAATTCGGCTAAAAATAACTAAGGCGCCGAGGACAGGAAAAATAATGCATTTACATATATGAGGTGTGAAATGTGCATTAATTTTGACAAATATTTAAAAATAAAATTTAGGTTGGCACTTCTTAAAATGCATAAATATGCGTAATTTTTTCAAAAACAACTCTTGAACCCCTTCTAAAATACATGTACAAATGTACAATTCATTGGCATATTTAATAGGGAAGTTATGGAAGTCCGACTTCCCTCCAAAATGTCAAAGAAATGAGATCTTTATGAAGTGGTTATAAAAAATAAAAATTTGAAAACCTTGCAAAAGTGGTGTTCAAAAATTCTGGAAGATCTTGAGAATATTTTCTGTATCGATTCAGACTTTCATGATCCATGGGATAAATTTTAAATTTTCACTTGTAATTAATTTTTATTAATTAAAAATTTAAAAAATTTGAAATTTAAGCAATTAAAAATTTAAAATTGAAAGAAAATGTTATTTACTTACTTCGAATTAATTTTTTTTTTCATAATTTAAGTGAAAACGGGTTTCTTTTTTCGATTTGTTTTTTTTAGGTGTGTTTTTTTTTTTTTTTGGGTGGGGGGCTCTAGTTTTGTTTCTTTTGATATTTTTTGGGGCTAT
>FIZV01031080.1:0-13778 GCA_900050545.1 Trionymus perrisii | reverse complement strand
ATATTTTTTTTAAATTATTAAAGTTTCAAAAATTTTTGAATTTTTAAAAATCTTAAAATTTCTAAAAATTGTCAGTTTTTGAAAAACTGAAAACTTTTCAAAAATTAGCAAATTTCTCAAAATTGCTGAATTCTTTAAAATTCTCGAATTCACAAAAATTATTTATTTTATCAAAATTACGGTATTTTAAATTGTCATTTTCTCAAAAAATGCCAAATATTCAGAAATTCTTGAATTTTTGAAAATCTTAAAGTTTCTAAAAATTGTCAGTTTCTTTAAAACTGAAAATCTTTCAAAAACTTTTGAATTTTTGAAACATTGTTAATTTTTAATGATTCAATAATTTTACAAAATTGTAAATTTTCAAAAATTGTTATGTTTCTAGTATCTAATGCATACGAGTAGGTATATTATTGCCATTTTTTAGAAATATTAAAAAAAATCATCCTCTCCCCCGCCCACATCCCTTCAAAATATGTCTAACAAAAAAAAAACCGAGTCCAATAAAACCGCCTGAAAAGAATACAAATGAAAAAAATAAAAAAATTTGAATGCTGTGATTGAAAAACTGAGTAGTTTGTAAATAAAGAACTGAAATTGGAGACGATACAGCTGAAAATGAGTGAAATGATTCAATTTGTTATTAATAGTTGGTAAAAATTTATTATGACGAATTCAAACCTAAGATATGTTCTTTCTCTTACTTATTCTCTGACCATGACGAGGTACGATTTCATACTGAATTTACCTACTGCATTTTTTACGTCTCGATCAAAAACTAAAATTAACTTTTACATATCATTTACGATTAATTTTTATTCTCTTCGTGTACCTACTACATACCTACATCGTATCACAAAACAACACTGGCATGTACTCTTATGTACCTTACATATGATCATACTACCAAACTGTGAGCGGAAATCGTTTCGAAAGACTCGGAACTTCTTTGTCTTATACCGCAATTGATATAATTGATCCTATTAAGTACGATAGATACTTAATTCGCTCACAATGTTAGCTACAAGAATAATACCTATCAATTGGATGAATTATCAGAATTTTAACATTAATTTGTTCGTGCCTTAATTTGTAGTCACTAATCAGTTGACCTCAAGGTTTCTGCCTACCATTTCGTTTTCTACAAAATAGTAATTTTACCGACAAAATAATATGTACGAGACCTTCTATTCGACGAATACCTTTAAGGATTGGATATGTAATTATTATTTACAGAGGTTTTTCCATTCTTGTATTCACTTCTGGTATCGAGCTTTCACTACGCGACAAAACACCTTACAACGAATCAATTAGGAATTTGAATTTATTAACAAGTACTGTCTTCCTAAGAAACACCGTGAAAATTTGCCATCAATTACTCTGCAGGTTATTTTCATCTCGTACAAGAGTTATTTCAGAGGGTGACATTTTTTAAATAAAATTATAGAAATACATGATTTCCTTGAACTCGAGCAAATCTACTCGTTTAAATTCATAGTTGTACCTTCTGTAGATTTTAGTCGGCTCATTATCGCGGTTTTTGTTACCGATCAATTTTTTTTCAGCTGATTAGAGATGTTCTTGCGGATTATGCAATGTTTTCGTGATTTTTTAAAAATAATTTCTTCGTTTCGAATCTTATCGCGATGTTATTTACAAAGTATTCAACACTTGTTGATTTTCAAATCAACGGTGTCGACTTCATTACGCAAAAGACATATTTTTCAGTTTTCTAGTAATAATTGCAAAGTACGTAATTTGAATTTTCACTTGATTTTGGTATCTTTTTTTGCAGGGAATGCAAGTTGCTACAAATGTCACTTTCCAAAAACATCATGTATCGCGTGACAAGCGAGGTCATATTCTTGGAAGACACCGGGGTTTTCGGGGATGCACGGTTTGGTTCACAGGTACTGCTTGGAATATGAAAAAATTCCACTTATAGGGAAATTCAACGCATGTATCTAGTCTTGCCAGTATTTTTGGAACCGGTTATCTAATTTCGTTTTTATTTCTGTAGGATTATCCGGCGCTGGTAAAACCTCGATTTCGTTCCAATTAGAAGAGTGGCTTATCTCACGCGGGATATCGGCTTACGGATTGGATGGCGATAATATTCGTACTGGATTGAATAAAGATTTAGGATTTACCCCTGAAGATCGCGAAGAAAATATACGTCGGGTGGCCGAAGTCGCCAAGTTGTTCGCCGACAGTGGGACCATCGCTTTGTGTAGTTTCGTTTCTCCTTTTGCTGCGGTAAGCATCGTATGTCGAAAGTTTAGAGTACTGGAGAGGTGGAGAAATTGAGAAAAATTACTCCAATTTTAGATTTCAGTTTTTGTTTTATTTTTTAAATGTTCTTCTTCTGACTTTGGCCCAAAAGATGAGCGTTTTCGTTGCTCTGGATCGATCGAAAGAATGATGAAAAGTGAGGCTTTAAAATTCACTGTCTTTTCATTTTTTTTAATCTTTTTTTTTTTTTTTTTTATTATTACATGTACAGCAACTAAAGGCTAATGGCTTATTTCGAGGAAGGTATAATAATTATAGAAGGGTTCGTGGACCAATTTTGGATATCTTCGTTAATAAAAATAATCACTTTCAATGAATTAATGTTTCAAATTGAAATTGATGATATTTTTTAATGAAAATAGTTTCGTGTATCACTATTATCTATAAAATATTTATTTAAGCAGGTTAAAGTTTTATTTAAGTTGGCTCAAGTTTTTTTTTTTTTCATTTTTTTATTTTTTTTTTTGGTAGGTATGATTATATAATTCTGTTTTTTTTTGTTTTTTTTTTCAAATGAAATTTATATCGTTGCCAAATCTAATTAGCGCACAAACTAAAAACCATTTTAATAACTAATTGAGTCTATGACTCTAAGTAGTACATAACGTACATCTTGTTTTGTATGAAGCATTTCGTTGTTCGGCGTTGATTTCGAATCTAATGAGTAATTAGCGAATTTATAAAAAATAAATCTCTGACCAGAGTCAATTATTTTCAAAAATGTTACTTTGTATGTAATAATTGATAAGGTAAATGAACGTGTAAAAAAACATTTAAAATTTTTTTGCTATCGCACCCTTTAAAATTAGTCGCGCTCTTGAATTCCTAATCTATTATATTACCCATTTTGCTTACTTCGTGCGAAATTATTTCGTAGAAATTTTAAATTTTCCAACAGACGAGAACAACACGAAATATCTAATGAATTACTTTGACTTCTACAACGTTGCGTAGGTTATCACCGAACATTTAAAGGTACTCCTTAAAATTACATCGTTGACGCAAATTTGTCGAGAAAATGTCCTTGAGAAAATTCAAAGGTGTTTGAAAATTTTTAAAAGAATGAAAAATTGAGAAATTGGGAAAAATTAAAACATTAAAAATTTGAAAAAATTAAGAAATCATGAAAAATTTAGAAAATTGAAAAATTAGAAAACGGCGAAAAACACGAAATTTGGGTGAATTGAAAATTTTTACGATTTATAAAACTGAAAGTTTGAAAAAAACTCAATAAATCATTAAGAATTTATAAATCGGAGTAATTAAAGAATTAAACAATTTGAATTAAAATTACGATTTTTTTTATTCAAGAAAAATTGAAAAAAATATAGCAGTTGAAAATAGTTTTGAAAACATTGAAAAAAATTTAAAATGAAGAATTTGCAAACATAAGCTAAACTAAATGCGATAAAAAATTTAAAACTTGGAAAAAGTAAGAAGTCTTGAAAAATAATTTTTTCCCAAATGAGTTTATTTGTCATTTTGTCTAACGCGTCACTTTATCGTATTTATTGATAAGTGTTTAAAATTCGGTTATGTCGAGCTAAGCTCGCGATAACGTAGCTGGGCTGAAATAGAGACTTAATTTTGAGGAATACCACGTAATCGAACCTAATTCGTTATTGTTATTTTATTTCTTATTTTTTATTCAGGATCGAGAAATGGCTAGGAAAATTCATGCAGCGGCAGAGTTACCATTTTTCGAAGTTTTCGTCGATACTCCCTTTGAAGTATGCGAGGAAAGGGACGTCAAAGGATTATATAAAAAAGCCAGAGCTGGTAATATTAAAGGTGAGTAATAAAATTACGGATTGTGTTGAGAAACGTGCCCAAAATTTTGAATTTTTTCACGATTTGAAATGTGAAATGACCAATTTTCTGATTGGAAAAATCGTTTATTTACTTTAAAATTCTACCTTATTTTCATTCAGATTTTCATGAGTTTAATTTAATGTAGGTGACTAATAACTACTTATAGAAAATTTTAAAGACTTGGAAAAATAGAAAATTCGGAATAATAAAAAAGTCGTTAAGTATTAGAAGATTGAAAGATGAAAAAATAATCGAAAAAGTGATAAAAATCTAAAATTGTGGTAAAGTTGAAAAATTGAAATAAATATTTAAAAAAGTTAAAAACATGAAATGAAAAGTGTGAAAAACTAGGCTACTTGAGAAATCATAAAGAATTTAAAAAATAAACAAGTTGAAGATGAAAAAAAAACAGGTTATATAAAATTAGAGAAAATGATGAAATTGAAAAAAAATATGTTATACTTAGTGAAATCATTAGAAAAAGTAAAAATTAAGAAAAAAATCGAACAATTTAAGAAGCGTTAAAAATTTGAAAACAAAATACGAGATCAAAATTGAAAAATTAAAGAAATCGAGGATATGGAAATATTTTTAAGATGTTAATAGAAAATCATGTAAAATTGAAAGCATTGGGGAAGTAGAATTTAAAGCAACTTTAAAAATTGAAAAAGAAAAACAATTCTAAAACTTTACAAATTGAAAAAAAAAATGAATAAAAAATCTTGAAGGATTGGCAAAGTAACGAAGATGATACACATTTGAGAAAAATCAAATTTGATGGAGCATACCTACCTAATTGAAAATATTTTATAAAAAGTGAAGACTAAAAAAAAATCAAAGAAATTTAGAAACGTTGGAAATTTAAAGGAAAAAAAGAAATCACGAAGAATTGATAAATAAAGAAATTGAAAAACTGAAATATTTTAGAAAAAATATAATAAAATGAACGATTTCGGAAACAAGAAAAGAAATCTCAAAAAATTAAAAATTGAGGTAGTTGACAATTTGGAAAAATCTAATTTGTAT
This sequence comes from Trionymus perrisii, assembly GCA_900050545.1. Lineage (NCBI taxonomy): Eukaryota > Metazoa > Arthropoda > Insecta > Hemiptera > Pseudococcidae > Trionymus > Trionymus perrisii. Next base: position 8,648 of record FIZV01031080.1, on the reverse strand, counting down.
AAAAATTGAAGACATTTTTTAAAATAAAAAAAAATCATGAAAAATTGGAAATTTTTTTAGAAAAAAAATGTATATAACGTTAAAATATTTCAGAAAAATTAAGACTTAGAAAAAAGTTGAAAAGTAATTCTGGAAACACTGAAAATTTGAAAAAAAAGAAATAGAGATCGTAACGATTTGAAAAAATTAAAGGGGTTGAGGATTGGGGAAACTATATTCTTAATTTGTAAAAAATTAGAGAAATAGAAAAAAAGATGAGTAAAAACATCATCTAAAATTTGCAAAAATTTGCAAAAATTGCAAAAATAAAATATTTTAGAAAAATTAGAAATTAGAAAAAAATTTAGCCACTTTGGAAACACTGAAATCTGAAAACAAAAATGAGAAATAATGAAAAGTTGAAAAAATAAATTTAAAAAATGAAGATTTGAAAAAATAAATTTACAAAATGAGAAAATTCAAAGGTGTTTGAAAATTTTTAAAAGAATGAAAAATTGAGAAATTGGGAAAAATTAAAACATTAAAAATTTGGAAAAATTAAGAAATCATGAAAAATTTAGAAAATTGAAAAATTAGAAAACGATGAAAAACACGAAATTCGGATGAATTTAAAATTTATACGATTTATAAAACTGAAAGTTTGAAAAAAACTCAATAAATCATTAAGAATTTATAAATTGGAGTAATTAAAGAATTAAACAATTTGAATTAAAATTACGATTTTTTTTATTCAAGAAAAATTGAAAAAAATATAGCAGATGAAAATAGTTTTGAAAACATTGAAAAAATTTTAAAATGAAGAATTTGCAAACATAAGCTAAATTAAATGCGATAAAAAATTTAAAACTTGGAAAAAGTAAGAAGTCTTGAAAAATAATGACTTTTGAGAAATTACAGATTAAGATTTTTCCTAGGGAGATTTTCTAATCTTCAATTTTTTTTTAGGTTTTACTGGTATCGATCAACAGTACGAAAGACCTTCAGATCCTGATTTAACAGTTAGAACGGCCGACTGTTCAATTGAAGAGAGTATGTTACAAGTTATCCAGTTATTAGAAGAGAACGTAAGTGATACTCGACATAGGAGTCTGGTATATAAAATTAAACATATCGATTAATTTGTACCTTTCCGATTTAGGAAATCATTCCAGTACAAAGTCGCGAAAGTGATACAATTCCAGAAATGTTCGTAGCTGAAAACAAACTGACGAGTGTGAAACGAGAGATGGAAGAGTTACCTTCGTTAGACATTTCCAAAACAGATTTGCAATGGGTTCAGGTGATTAGTGAAGGATGGGCAGCTCCATTGAAAGGATTTATGACAAAAGAGCAATATTTACAAGTATGGAATCTCATCTACGAATCATTTACCACTGTTAACAAATCGTATTTTATTTCAATTTGGTTGTTTTTCCAGGCGTTGCATTTTAATCAATTACCAAAGCAAAACGAACACCTTGGAGAAATCAACCATTCCATTTTAATCGTTCTGCCGGTTTCGACCACCGATAAAGAACGTCTCGAAGAAGTTGGCTCGTTCAAATTGTGCTATGAGGGCAAGTCATACGCGATCATTCGTAAGCCGCAATTCTACCCTCATCGGAAAGAAGAACGTGCAGCCAGACAATTTGGAACGACTCATAAAGATCATCCTTATATTAAAGTAAGATGCTAAAAATCCATCTTTTCTTCGACTAAGAAATGTAATAATCTAACTGGCGTACTCTTTTACATTGTAGATGATTTACGAAAGTGGCGACTGGCTGGTCGGCGGCGATTTAGAAGTATTAGAACGAATTCGTTGGAACGATGGGCTAGATCAATACCGTCTCACACCGAACGAATTACGAGCCAAATTCAAAGAAATGCGCGCCGATGCCGTGTTCGCTTTCCAACTTCGTAATCCAATCCATAACGGACACGCTTTATTAATGCAAGACACCAGACGGAAATTACTGAACAGAGGGTACAAAAACCCTGTTTTATTACTACATCCATTAGGTGGCTGGACCAAAGAAGACGATGTACCGTTATCAGTTCGTATCCGACAGCATCAAGCTGTCTTGGAAGAAGGAGTATTGGATCCTAAATCAACCGTACTCGCTATTTTCCCATCACCGATGTACTACGCCGGACCCACAGAGGTGCAGTGGCATGCCAAAGCTAGAATGGTAGCGGGAGCCAATTTCTACATCGTTGGTAGGGATCCGGCCGGAGTTCCTCATCCTGATAAGGAAAACCACCCCGGTGAAGATTTATACGATGCTCAAGACGGAGGTATGGTCTTATCGATGGCTCCTGGATTGAAGGATCTGGAAATTATACCTTTCAAAGTGGCAGCTTACAATACAAGTAGCAAACAAATGGAGTTTTTCGATCCGGCCAAAAAAGACGAATTTTTATTCATCTCGGGGACCAAAATGAGAGGTAGGGGTTCTATAAAATTCGTATTTTTTTCTTTAATTTGAGTTACTTAATCAATTGATTTCATTTTCAGGTTTTGCTCGTAATGGCAAAGAACCTCCGGAAGGTTTTATGGCTCCTCAAGCCTGGAGAGTGTTATCCGATTATTATCAAGAAATCACGAAAAAAGTCTAATTCGATGGAATTCCATTTTGTAACATGCCGGCGTTTTCATTTCATATATTCCTGTTTCTTTTTTTTTCTCGAGTTACCTTTTTTCATTTTGAGTGGGTCTCAAAAGAATAAACGAACGATGTGGAATATTGCATACTTAACTACCATATTTTTTATACATTTGTTGTACGTTTGAGTGAGTTGATTTTATTATCGTGTTTTGTTTGTGCGTGTATATTTATTTTTGTTGTTGTTTTATTTTGTATTTTAATGTATAGAAATGAAATTTTAATGTTTACCTTGTTACGTGTATTCCAGTGTTTATACGATTCCATATATTAAATATACGTATTCGTCTTTTGAACCGTAATCTATGATTGTTATTGGGTTATGTGAAAGATAAGTACTATCGCGAGAATGTTTATTACTAAAGATGTAGAAAATATCACAAATTATCGAACAAGTTTGCATAATAATTGATAAATGACGAAGATGCTTGTACCGTCGTAAGTCGTAAGTAAGGCATAAGTTTTATTTTTCAAACTACGTATTTCATCACAGCGAAATAAACCGTAAATTTACTTCTCAGTTATAGGAATGGCTTAACATAATGAATCACATAGAATGCTTATAATGATGCAAATCTTCACTGACTAGCTGTATTCTTTATTAAGAGCTCTTCCAATCACTAGTCTACGAACTTCAACAGTTCCGGCTCCAATTTCATATAATTTAGCGTCTCTTAAATATCGTCCAGTACTATAATCATTGATATATCCATTTCCGCCTGAAAATATACACGTTGTATGAAGTAGGTATTTCAAAAAAGTGAAAATAAAGTTTAGCACTAAATGATAGAGTATCTTACCTAAACATTGTATAGAATCGAGAGCAACTTTTACTGAGTTTTCAGCGGAGAAAAGAAAAACTCCGCTGCAATCTTTACTACTGACGGATCCATTGTCAAAAGCTTTAGCCACATTGTAAAGATAGCAACGAGTAGCGTTCAATGCTACGTACATATCAGCTATTTTAGCCTGAAAAATAACAAAATACAAGAAAATTAATTTCGAAAAGTAAAAGAAAAAAAATTTATTTTGTTTTGGTTGCTCCGTTTTCGAGTACTTAGGCAACTTGTTGAGTTTGTCACATTGTCACATGTTGACATTGTGGACATGGCATCAAAGGAACCGCAACGGCTTCGTATAGTCCTAGTCCTAGTCGATTAGATGAATTTGGATCTTTCATCAATCAAGTGTTTTGTCTTTGTTCAATAATTGTGACGTTTAATTAGCATTTCATGATAATTATTTTATTCGAGATTGTTATTTAAAGTGAGTATAATCATCTTACGTTTGTCGGGTTACGATTATTAGTAAATTAACGAACCACGAACCTGCATCATTTGAAATTCTCCAATCCTTTGATTAAATTGTTTACGTTCGTGGACATATTGAAAGGCAATATCACAGCACGCTTGCATAATTCTGTTATAAATTTTGCAGTTAATAATTTAGCTACTTTTTACTTCCAACCATTAACTTACCCTAAAGGTCCGCCAGAAGCTACCAATCGTTCGGAATCTAATCCGGACATTAATACATACACCCCTTTGTTTTCTTCTCCAAGTACATTTTCCGCTGAAATGAAAATTTAATTAATAGTGCAATTCTCGCCCGTTTAATGTCAATTTGAAACATTCATCGAGTTTACTTGGCACTACGCAGTTATCAAATATTAATTCGCAAGTGTTGGAACCTCGCATGCCCAATTTGTCTAGCTTCGGTCCTCGGCGGAATCCTTTGAAATCTTTTTCAATTATAAAAGTTGTTATTTTTTTCTTCCCTTCGGCTACTTCATTATTTTTAGTTTTTGCGTAAACCTGAAAACATGGTAAGTTTGTGGCTTATTGAAGTTCGCGAAATCAAGCTAGATTGAGATCTGAAATTTCGAGGAAGTTATTTCATCTACTTTGGTTTTAGCGTCGAGTAACTAGTAGTTACCTATGAAAAGAAGACAACTTCGTCGTAAACTGCATGCTTGCATTCCATTAGGAATACATAATCAATGTATCTAATGAGTGTATATAAAAATGATATAATTCTTTTAGATTCGGGTGAATTTGAACGGAAGTTCGAATTTTTCATCTTGCAAGCTGCTTGAAGTACATAAATCGTAATTCTATCGTAATAAGACATTAGGTGTACTCTACTTTCTTCTACTTCTTAAAGAAAAGAATAATGATATATCGGAGTTATTTGCAGTAATGATAAGTTGTAAATTGTAATGAAATGATAAAAGAATAATTCCGGAAGCAGCTCTTCGTATTGCATTCTTTTGAAATAAACCAATAAGCGAGCATAATTTGTACCTAACCTTGTTCCTATTTCATTGTATCTACCCTTGTACTTCAATTATACCTATACGTTATCATGTTTATCAAAACTATTTCTACAGAGGGAGATAATACAGTTATTTAATTTTCAACTAATTTTATCAGGTTTTTCTGACAATAAGTACATACACTGAGATACAAAGTTGAACTAAGTACATGCAAGAAAGTAATGTCGAGTTATAACTTTTGTTTTCTTTACAGGAAACCGGTCACTTTGTCGGATTGGATTAACGTACCCATGTGAATTGTTTATTTCAGTCAAGTTCAGGGTCGCACGTGTCGCACGTGTCGCACGATTTATCTCGATAATTGATAATTTTAGATAAAGTAGGTACAAAATGACACAAGCGAGTAAAAATTAAAAAAACGACTAAAAATCATACCACGAGCACATCAGCATCCGGTCCATTAGTTATCCAAAATTTATTACCGTTTAATACAAAGTGATCGCTTTTTTTTTCAGCAGTCAGTGACATTGACACGACGTCAGAACCGGAACCAGCCTCGGACATGGCAAGTGCTCCTATGTGTTCTCCTGAGCAAAGCTACATATTCAAAGGTGATTTTACAATTGGAGCGTTCGATTATAGGGAGATCATTATAAAGGGGAAGAAGCTTACTTTGGGTAAGTATTTGAGTTTTTGTTCGTGAGATCCATGTCGAGAGATCTGATTCAAGCATAATGTATTATGAGCTAAATAACTTAAACCGATGGAGGCACTGGCTCGTGATAATTCTTCCATAACGACCACTGTGTCAAGGTAGCAACCTTCTGACCCACCATATTGCGATTTTGTTTCAATACCTATTAACCCAAGGGATCCGAGTTTGAGCCAGAATTCCTAGGGAAATTAATTTTAAGAGTAGCTTATCAGTGCGAAGTGAAGTAGGTACGTACAATGTACATGTAAAGTAACCTCGGTAAATAACAAAGTTGCAAATTTTTCCAATGTTGAAGATAAAAAAGCACTTTATGAAATATTTCTCAATGTTTTGAGCACTACGATAGATAATATTTAGGTATAAATAAATAAAATAATGTACCTTAATGGGTTAGCATAAGAACGAAATTGAGTCTTGATTTGAAAGTATTCTTACCCTAAATTGTTTAAATTCATTTTGTTTATCAATTTCTGCAGCAAAAGGAGCTAATTCTTTTTGAACAAAATTAAAAATGGTAGTTCTGAGCTGCAATAAAAAAGTATATTATGGTAATGATGACCAAAAAAAAATTTTGAATATTTTTTTACCTGTCTTTGATCATCCGATAATCCGAATACATTTTCGTTAATAGGATAGAACTGAGAAAAAAATCTTAGATTAATATTAACCCATCTCGAGTTACGTTTAACCAACTTCGCAAAATTCTTTGTAAAAGTAAAACTCATCATTAAAAGTGTTATCAGCACGGGCACAAGATTAAAAATGTAACGAAAAACTCGATTTCATTTTAAAACTGCTCAAAGTAGGTAAAAGTGTTGCAAGTGACACATCTATGCTGCAAGTAGATGGTATGGGTTTATGGGAATGCGAGTTGTGAGATAATAATGACTACGGTCGTCCTTGAATCTTTCAACAATCGCTTTCAAAACGTTATGGTGGTGGAAATTTCCATAAATATCGGGTGTCGAGAAATTGGGTAGAAACCCTTCGTGGACGAAAACATAGGTATTTTTCAAAAAAATATCTCGCAAAAAAAATAGTCAAAATTGCTAATAACGTGTTCATTGAATTTTCCCGTTGAAAAATGAATCATTTCGAAATGTAATTTTTTTCAAGGTACTTTCAAGTTGATAGACATGTTTTGATGAATTCCTTTATTCTAATTTAAAAATTGAAGTAAATCGATTAAGCATAAGCAAGTTAAGCAACTAATGAAGCGAAGGGTAATCGAGATTTATAAAACGTAAGCAGTAAACCTTTTTTTTTCTTTTTTTTTTTGTTGGTAGTTAGGTATTTATTATTTGTTTTTTCATGTGTTTTAAATGGCTTAAAAATTCAAAAAAGTTATGTAGAGGGTAGAAATGATAATTTTGTTTGAATTTAAGAAATAAAAAATTTTTGCCCCGGGTGAGGATCGAACTCACGACCTTAAGATTATGAGACTTACGCGCTGCCTACTGCGCTACCGAGGCTCATGTTGGTGGAGGGCAAATGGTGACGTGTTAAAGATAGGAACCGTTATCATATGAATATTTTGCAAAAATATTGTTTTTTCGGTATTGTGTTATTCTTTTAATCATTTTTTTTTCTTATTGCGAATGATAATAACATTTCGAAAAGTAATTAAGACTTTGATGTTTATCTTTTTTTATCAATTAGGTACCTAGACCTACATACTTATGCGTCATTAAGTTTCAAGCCGTAAAAGATTCTCTTCAGAAAAATAAACAAAATTGCTGCCTAGTTAGTACTGGCGTAATTTAAGATTATAAGATTGAGTTAATTAATGGACGTTCTATAATTTTACTGATAAATTATTCGTCTAAACAGAGTAGGTGTAGGTACATAAGTAACAGTAATTTCTAATTTTTAATTTTTATTTATCGAATTAAATACTAAAGAAATATTCTTCTCATTACCTATCGATCTACTTAGTACTTACATAAATTTGAGCTCTCGAAAGTGAATGATAAACGCGAGTTACAATTTTGAATTTTCATTATCGAAATATTCGCATATTCTACAATAAGTTGTGGTATGATGATAAAGTAGGTAGGTACAATATCCAAAAATTATGATAATGAGAACACCGTATCGAAATTTATTCATTTCTGCTACAGCAGCTTATGGAAGAAACACATCCACAAATTAATAAAAGAACTCCGATAATTATCGATCCCAGGCCACCAACTGATAAAATAAATGGAGCTAGATTGAAAGCCAGTTTTATTTGATGTTTTAAATCTTCGGGCATTTCTACGTATTCTTCAAACCATACCGTGGGTACCATCATTTTAGGTAAATTGGCAAAGAAACTGTAAATACCCAAAAATCAGTATCGACCCACCCACAGCTCTTCTGTTGAGGTCAATTGTCGTTTCACTTACCCTAAACTTGGATAAGGTTCCACTTTGATGTTGATTTGTAACCTCGCAAATATTTCCATTAACATTCCAGAATCCTAAAATAAATCGTAAGTAGGTAGCTAGGTACCAGAAAAACATCAAAATTGAATTTACGATTTCAAAGCTGGCAACTTGGAATTTTCTAGGGTGTAGCTCAATTCTTTCCCGAAGGGTTAGCGATTGATAATAATTTACTCCCAAAAAATTCAGAATTTTTTCCCTCCCGGAAAGTTCAAAGATTTTTCATCACCAATTTTTTTTTTTAATATAAAGATTTTTTTGTTAATAAATTGAGAATTTTATTTCAGTAGAAAATTGAGAAATTCTTTTACTACAAAAAAAATCAGATATTTTTTTTCTTCAAGAATTTGGGAAATCGTTTTACTTCAAAAACCAAGAAATTTTCTTACTCTAAGAAGGTTGGAATATTTTTTATTCCAAAAAAATAATAAAAATAGAATTTTCTAAAAACTTGAGAAATTTCTTTACTCAGAAAAAATGAAAATTTCATATGAAAACATTCCCTAACAAAATTCAGATTTTTTTACTCTAAAAATATTGAAAGATTTTTTATTTTAAATTTTTTTTTAACCTGTAAAAGAATACAG
>FIZV01031060.1:0-11806 GCA_900050545.1 Trionymus perrisii | reverse complement strand
AAAAATTTTCAAAAATTTAATAATTTTTGGAAAATTTGTCAGTTTTTGAAAAAATGATCATTTTTTTAAATTTGAAAATTTTGTAATTTTTATGAAATTAATAATTTTTGTGAGTTGAATAATTTTTTAAAAATTTAGCAATTTTGGGAAATTTTGAATATATTGCATTTTTTAAGAAAATGATAATTTTTAGAAATTTAAAATTTTTTAAAAATCCATTAATTTGTAAAAATTTGACAATTTTAAAAATTTTGGAAAATGTTGGAATTTTTAAAAATTTAATAATTAAAAAAAATTACGATTTTTGAAAATTTTGTAATTTTTACAAAATTTTTGTGAGTTGAAAAATTTTTAAAAATTTAGCAATTTTGGGAAATTTAATAATTTTTGAATATATTGCAATTTTTGAGAAAATGACAATTTTTAGAAATTTAAATTCATTCATTTGTAAAAATTTGACGGTTTTTGAAAAAATGATAATTTTTAAAAATTTGTCACTTTTTGAGAAAACGACCAATTTTAAAGAAATTATTATTTTTGAAAATTTCATAATTTTTATGAATTTAACAATTTTTGCGAATTAAATAATTTTAAAAAATTCAGCAATTTTGAGAAATTTAATCATTTTTGAATATAAGTTGCATTTTTTGAAAAAATGACAATTTTTTTATAAATTTGAAGATTTTTATAAATTTAATAATTTTAGAAAATTTGTTCGTTTTTAAGAAAATGGAAATAAAAAATGCATTTTTTTAAATTTCGTAATTTTTGTGAAATCCATATAGTTTTTGCGAATTAGAGAATTTTAGATAATTCCTCGATTTTGAGAAATTTGATCATTTTGAAAATTTTGCAATTTTTGAGAAACAGAATTTTTAGTAATTTGACGATTTTTAAAAATTTTTCACTTTTTGAGAAAACGACAAATTTTTAAAAAATTATGGTTTTTGAAAATTTCGTAATTTTTATGAAATTAATAATTTTTGTGATTAAAAAAAGCGGCAATTTTGAGAAAAATAATTTTTTGGAAAATATTAAGTTTTTTGAGAAAATGACAATTTTTAGAAATTTGAAGATCGTAAAAATTCAATAATTTTTGAAAATTTGTCAGTTTCTAAGAAAATTACAAATTTCATAAAAAATTATGATTTTTTAAAATTTCGTAATTTTTGTAAAATCAATAGTTTTTGCGAATTGAAGAATTTTAGAAAATTCAGCGATTTTGAGAAATTTGATCATTTTGAAAATTTTGCAATTTGGGCGCTGCAATTCAATTGTCATTTTTTGAAAATGTAAAAAATACATTACTATGATTTTTTTAAAATAGTACTTCTTCAAAAAATTGAATTTTCAATTTATTCCATAAAATAGTCCTCTCTCCCTTTGAAAAAGTGATACAGTAACGCATCAACTTTCTGACTTCCCTGTATCTTTTCTCTCAGATTTGCAACTGAACTGTAACAAAAATAACAAATAATCAGGGGTGTAAAGGGGGGGGGGACAGTTGGGGGTCTGCACTTGAACAACGGAAAAGTTTTAAAAAAATGATGACATTTCAGCTTTATTAATGCATTTTTTCACAAAAATTTTTCATAAAATTATGATTTTTTTTCAATTTTATATTACATGAAATCTCTTATTTCTTTTCGCGAAGAGCCCCCTCCCTTCCTGAATTGCTGCCTGGCTACGCCACTGAAATAATATTTTTTCGTAAAAATCCAACAAGGAAATCACTGAAAAAAAAAAGGCAACAGCGGCCAAGTTTTCAAGGAAATTTTTATTCTGTGTTGAAAAAAGTTATAATTACTTACGGACTTACGCTTTACTGAAATTTTTAAAATTTATATTTTCGGTTAGTTATTAAATCAATAAAAATTAACAATTTTTGAAAATTCATCAATTTTTGGAAATTCGTCAATTTTTAAAAATTCATTTTTTTGGAAATTTGCCAATTTCTAAAAATTTGTCAATTTTTGAAAATTTGTCAGTTTTGAAAAATTTGTTAATTTTGAAAAATTTGTAAATTTTGACAAATTTTTCAGTTTTGGAAAAGTTTTTAGTTTTGTCAAAGTTGCTAATTTTAGAAAATTTGTCAGTTGAGGAAAATTTGCCAATTTTTAAATATTTTGTCAATTTTGAAAAAAATTGTAAATTTTAAAAGAATTGCCAATTTTTTAAAATTTAACAATTTTTGAAAAGGGGCTGATTTTTGAAAATTCGGCAATTTTTGAAAAATCGCTAATTTTTGTGAATTAAAGAATTTTAGAAAATTCAACGATTTGGGGAAATTTGATCATTTTTGAAAATTGTGCAATTTGGACAATTCAATAATTTTTAAAATGTAAAAAAAGTTTACTCTGACTTTAAAGAAATTGTAACCCTCAAATTAAAAAAAAAATGGTACGGTTCTTCAAAAAATTGAATTTTCAATTCATTCCATAAAATACCCCTCTGCCCCTTTGAAAAAGTGACACTGTAATGTATCAACTTTCGGACTTCCTTATATTTTTCCTCTCCGAAACTGAATCATATTCGTCGTATGGTGAGGGGAGGGGGGGTTAATCGTCATTATTTTCATCCTGTTAATTTTAACGTGTATTTTTGCACCACTCGTTCACTTTTTGAAAAAATGAATGCAAACTTTTTTATGGCAAATTGTATCTACTTAAATTTTAGTCGCGATCAATAATCATTTTCTTTAATTTTTTGGTGAAATCTCTCACAAAATCTCCGTTAGCTCGAAATGCGAATTTGCACGATTTTTTGGCCCAGTTTCCCTGAGTTCGCGTTGTTAGCTTTAAAAAAGTTTTATCATTAAAGTTGGGTAATTCAAACAGGAGGAAAACAAGTCTAGTTACAGGCGAGTCGGAACAACATAAACTGAAAGAGAACACAGTTATCGAGTTGAAAATCAGAGGAAAGGAACTCGTCGAAGTAGTAAAGCAAAATGGCAATGAGGACCCGCCTTTCAACTTTCAAGTATATACTACGTATAATATTTCTTTACCATCGTAAAAAAGTTGGTAAACACGTTCGTGTATTTTCTTCAATTTTTATAGGCAATTTTGCGCAAAACCAGCACTACCCGATCATCTCTAATACGAAAATCAGATAAAAAATGCGACAACTATTTTAAGGCAGAATTACTACCCGGTGTTATACTTCAAGGCGAAATTTACGATCTGTAAAAGGGTATCGAATATTTGGCAAAATTTCGGTTTAAATTTCATTACCTGGTGTTTATACGATTTTACAGTTTTTTTCACTTTTGCACCTTTTTAAACTCGATTTGTATAATATTTATTTTCCTCAATTAAAACGCATTCGAGATTGAAAAAGTGTTTTAATAAGACGCAATACATAAAAGGATTGAATAAATAAATAGATGAACAGACCTGCGGAAATAGGCGTTTTTTAATACTCGATTATGCTTTTTTAAATTCTTGTTCGCTGTCCTCCGTTTTCGTTTTATTCAGTTTCAATTTTTGGAACTTTGAAATTGTTTCGTCGATGGAGAATTCGCCATGCACTACGTTATCTCGTGTACGTACGTTCACCGTTTCGGCGTTCACTTCTTTGTCTCCGACAACTGAACAGATTCGCAAAAATAAGATAATTTTAGTCGCTAAATTGAATAAAGAATTCAGCGTAGGCCGGATTTACTTACCGAAAATATAATTATACTGTGCAAGCTGAGCATTTCTGATTTTTTTATTTAAGGTGTCACTGGTATCATCGTCAACGTCGCAATTGAACCCTGCTTCGAATATTTGCTCTTTTACCTGAAAAATTGAATAAAATAAAATCTCGAGTTTGGTGCACTGAACTACTTCATTATAAACGTGATACCAACCTTGTGAGCGTATTCGTTATGCGCAGGCGCGACAGGAATAACTATACCTTGTCTTGGAGACAACCAAAAGGGCCATTTACCAGCGTAATTTTCTGTCAAAATGGCAGTCATACGTTCAACAGAGCCGAGTAAAGCTCTATGGATGATCACTGGCCTCACAAGTTGTTGCTCTTCGCTATAGTAGAGAATTTGCTTAATAAAAGATCGATCAATTTAATCACAACTTGAGCTACTTACTTGGTATACGTCAAGTTGAATCTGATAGGGAGTTGGAAATCTAATTGGATAGTGGCGCACTGATGAGGTCTATTTAGCGCATCTTTAATAGTGATATCAATTTTGGGACCGTAGAAAGCACCGTCACCGGGATTTTTTTTGTATCCGGCACCAAAATCTTCCAAACTTTGGCCCAATTGCTGAAATGAAAAATATAATTTTATTTAAAATTCGAATAATAGGTATTAAATAAATTTAATACCTTTTCAGCATCATCCCATAAGGCTGCTTCACCTAAATACTTTTCTGGTCTAGTAGAAAGACAAAATTGGAAAGTGAACCCGAATACTGTATAGACGTCTCTTAAAAATTGCAACACTCCAGTTACTTCTTGTCTGATCTGAAGAAAAAAAAAATTACCAGTAAAATATCTCCATTTTAAAACGCATTTCAAGGATTTTTTTTATAACGAGAAATGCAAATCAGCGTCGGAGCCAGCGTCAGGGCAATCAGGGCCATGCCCTGATTTTCATGATGTTTTACCCGCATTGGAAAATTTTTAGAATATTAGACAATTTTGGAGAATTTGTCAATTTTAGAAAATTTCCCCATTTTAGAGAATTTCCCAATTTTAAAAAAATTATCAATTTTAGAATATTTGTCATTTTTTGAGAATTTGACAATTTTGCAGATTTTGTCAATTTTAAAGAATTTGTCAATTTTGGAGAATTTATCAATTTTGGAGAATTTGCCAATTTTGGAGAATTTGTCAGTTTTAGAAAATCGCCGATTTTCAAAGAATTTGTCAATTTTAGAAAATTTTCCAATTTCAAAGAATTTGTCAATTTTAGAATATTTGTCAATTTTGAAAAATTTGTCAATTTTAGAATATTTGTCAATTTTGAAAAATTTTCCAATTTTGGAGAATTTGTCAATTTTAGAATATTTGTTAATTTTGGAGAATTTGTCAATTTTGAACAAAATTGTTAATTTTGTAAAAATTGTCAATTTTTGAAAAATTTTCCATTTTACAGAATTTGTTATTTTCAGAATATTTGTCAATTTTTGAGAATTTGTCAATTTTAGAAAATTTGTCTTTTTTTTGAGAATTTGACAATTTAAAAAAGAATGACAATTTTTGAGAATTTGTCGATTTTAGAAAATTTCCTAATTTTAGAATATTCGTCAATTTTGGAGAATTAGTCAATTTTAAAGAATTAGTCAATTTTAAGGAATTAGTCTATTTTAGAATAGTTGTCAATTTTGGAGAATTTGTCAATTTTAGAAAATTTGTCAGTTTTAGAATATTTGTCCATGTTTGAGAATTTGTCAATTTTAGAAAACTGCTCACTTTTTGAGAATTTGACAATTTTAAACAGAATGTCAATTTTTGATAATTTTTCAATTTTAGAAAGTTTCCCAATTTTGTAGTATTTGTCAATTTTGGAATAATTGTCAATGTTGGAGAATTTGTTAATTTTGGAGAATTTGCCAATTTTTGAGAATTTGTCAATTTTTGAGAATTTGTCAATTATAGAAAATCACCGATTATTAAAGAATTTGTCAATTTCAGAAAATTTTCCAATTTCAATGAATTTGTCAATTTTAGAATATTTGTCAACTTTTGAGAATTTGTTAATTTTGGAGTTTGTCATTTTTTGAGAATTTGACAATTTTGAAAAATTTCTCAATTTTGGAGAATTTGTCAATTTTGAACAAAATTGTTAATTTTGTAGAATTTGTAAATTTTTGAAAAATTTTAAATTTTAAAAAATTTCCTCATTTTAAAGAATTTGCCAATTTTACAATATTTGTCAATTTTTGAGAATTTGTCAATTTTAGAAAATTTGTATTTTTTTTGAGAATTTGACAATTTTAAAAAGAATGTCAATTTTTGAAAATTTGTAGATTTTAGAAAATTTTCCAATTTTAGAATATTCGTCAATTTTGGAGAATTAGTCAATTTTAGAATAGTTGTCAATTTTGGAGAATTTGTAAATTTTAGAATATTTGTCAATGTTTGAGAATTTGTCAAATTTAGAAAATTTGTCACTTTTTGAGAATTTGACAATTTTAAAAAGAATGTCAATTTTTGAGAATTTGTCAATTTTAGAAAATTTCCCAATTTTGTAGTATTTGTGAATTTTGGAATATTTGTCAATGTTGGAGAATTTGTCAATTTTGAAGAATTTTTCATTTAGAATTTTTCAATTTCAGAGAATTTGTCAATTTTGGAGATTTTGCCAATTTCAACATTTTTAACAATTTTGGAAAATCTGTCAATTTTGAAAAGTTTAACAATTTAAAAAAAAATGATGATTTCAGAAAATTCCGCAATTTTTGAAAAATCTCCTTTTTTAGGAATTAGAGAGTTTTAGAAAAGGCAACGTTCAATTATGTTTGAAAATGTGAAAAAATTACCCCGAATTTGAAAGAAGCTTAAAGCCTCAAATTCTTCAAAAAATTGAATTTTCAATTCATTCCATGAAACGCCTCTTTGAAAAACTGACGCTTTCAAGTATCAACTTTTTGATTTCCCTATATTTTTCCTCCCAGAATCGCCACTGCCCTGGTTCAAATTTCACTTGCCCTGGCTTGAAAAAATTCTAGTTACGATGGTGACGCAAATACAAAGTTTCAAATACTGATAAATCTCTGATGATAAGAAAACGATTTATCTATCAACAGCCAATTAAGACGTATTACGAAATTTATTAATGGAAACAAAAACTGCATTCTTATTGCATAAAGCTGGTATAATTTTTAATTTGAAAATAAAACTACATAATTACGTGTATCATCGGTTCTTACTTGACTTGGCTCGCAGAATATGTGAGCGTCATCTTGTTGGAATCTTCTTACCCTGGTGAGACCAGTTAAAGCGCCAGATAATTCATTCCGATGTAAAACTCCAAAATCTGCCAACCTTAAAGGTAATTCGCGCCAAGATCGAGGTCTTACGTCGAATATCAAACTATAAATAAATAATACATTAGACGAATAATTTGAACAAACATCTGACGATTAATTCGATCGCTTACCAATGCCCAGGACAATTCATAGGCTTCAAAGAGAACGTAGACTGCTCGACGTCGAATGAGAACATGTTATCCTAGACAGAATTTCACGTTAGAATTCGAACATTTAAATACATAAATTGAAACCAGGCGTAAAATTAGTACCGAATAATGATCCCAGTGACCCGATGTTTTCCATAATTTAACGTTATAAATATTCGGCGATACAACTTCTTGGTATCCGCGTTTACGGTATTCGGTTTTTATGTAATCCACCAGGGTATTATAGATGAATGCGCCTTTCGGTTGGAAAAAACAAGATCCAGGGCTCAATTCGTGGAAGAAGAATAATTCTTGTTCCTGAATAAATGAAAAAAAAAGTTGTAGAATTCGTTTCTTTAAATTTTTCTAATAAAGGAAGAAGCCATACTCTTCCGATTTTTCTGTGATCTCGTTTAGCCGCCTCTTCTTGCCATTTTTCCCATTGTTTCAGCTGCTTCGGGTCCGGATATGAAATACCGAATACTCTTTGAAGTTTTTCAGCATCAACTTTTCCTTCCCAATGAGAACAGCCAATCTAGAATGGGTCACAGTTGTAAAAAAATCTAATCGATGCGAAGTTTTTATAAATTGAGTAAATTTACCTTTGTAACTTTAAATGCTTTGACATTTCCCGTATGCCGGACATGAGGACCACGACACAAATCGATCAACGACCCGCACTTGTAAATAGTCGTAGAAGGTGTTTTAACACGTTCGTTTAATATACGAACTTTAAAAGTGTTATACTGTGGAAAGAAATACGAGATGTAGTAAATGAAACAAGTAATAGGCCGAAATGCATAGAATTAGGTACCTTGAACATCTCTAACAACGTTTCTTTTTTTACTACCAATCTTTCAAAAGGCTGCTTCTCCTTGACGATGTTTTTCACGACACCTTCAATGGCAGGGAAATCGTCATTGGATACCTAATGAAATAAAAACGTGTAAAAAGTTGCAATTTGTTCGATTAAGAAATGACAATGAAAATGTTAATTACCCTAGTATCGCCAACAAACATATCGTAAAAGAATCCACATTCGATAGGAGGACCGTGACACAGATGAGCACCGTAAACACGTTCCAACGCTTCTCCCAATACGTGAGCTGACGAATGCCAAAATACCTGTTGAGCTGTAATAATAAGCTGTGGATAGATTTTTCATTTTTTTCCCCATGAATAAAGAATATGTAATCATTAAACAATTACCTTCTTCGTTATCAAATTTCAACAATTCCAGAGTGCAATCTTCCTCCAAAGGACGACATATATCCCATAATTCACCATTTATCTTAGAAATGACCGTATTCTCCGCTAATCCGTTGCTACATTAAAAATTGAAATGAAAATTCGGATGAAATTCATTCATTATGAAATATATTCAAAGTACCTTATGCCTTTGGCAATATCATATGGTGTAGTTTTCCACGATTCAGCATCAACTTGTTTACCATCGGGTAAGGTAACTTTAATAGGTACAGAAGGCTTTGAAGCCAATTCTTGTTCATATTCAGCTTTTAGCTTTTCCCATACGACATCTCGTTCCTGTAAAAAAAACAGTAAAGAATTAAGAGTGGGATGGATTAGCTCGGGTGCTTAATTTGTAAAGTTAATCTTACTTTAATAAAAGACGGCCACGGGTTCATCTCACAAGCACATGACTTGTCACCACTTTCTTCTTTCTTAGGGTTTTTTTCTTTAGCACCCATTTTCACCTAAATCAATATCACATCAACAATGCAAATTTGTATACGATATACTCGGGGAAATATTACTTAATCGATGAGGCAACTTACTAATTTTTTTCGATGAAGTGGCTGAAGTGATGATTCACCTAAAACGCAATGATTAATATGAAACGCTGCAGTTAGCTGTTTCAAAATACTGGGATGTCTTACAATCTTAGGAAAATTCGTAATTGGACGCGAACGGAGAATAGCAGAAAACTCGACGATAATTTTGAGCATGGAACATTGGTCTACAAAAAACACATCATAACAGACATAAAACACGCGTCTAAGGTTAAAACGTGTCAACTTATCACCTACGGCAGAACAATAAAATACTCATTTTATCGAATAACAAACGCATATAAATCGAGTATGATGCAATAATATCCTGAAAGTTTACATCATAAGTAGCACGATAATTCTACAATTTACACGAAAATGATGTATGAATTTTTACCACGATTTCGGTGCTTTAATCATTCATCAATCTGTTAGTAATTTATTTCAAAGGGATAGTACGAACAGAAACGTTAGAAACGTTGAGATTTGCTGGCGAGAGACGACACGTGATAAAGGTGTCAAAGTTCATCCGTTCAGTAATTACGATTTTAAAAGCGTTTTTAACAGAGTTTAGATTATAGAATAACAATTAACTATAAAGAATTATTGAATAGAAAACTTACAAATGAAATGTATCGCAACTTGAAGAAGCAATATCACTGAAATTTACCGACTGCATTTATCACGAGTCAATTTTTTTTTAGTTTTTTTTTTAGATAAAAATAATCAATCCGGATTTTTGAATAAAAAAATAAATAAATTACTAAAATGGTTGCACTGATAATTGATACCTAGGTATGGGTATCTAATCCACGTTTCAGAAAAAAAAACAATGCAAGAAGTCAAAAAAAAGTAAAGGTTTAGTTTTTCACAACATTTCTGGAATACTTACAATTCAAATATGGCTAAATTCGTTCTTTTTTATTCTTGTAATATCGAGCAATTTTTTGACAGTCGTTCATTGAATATTATTAGGTAAACGGTAAAGGAAAAGCGAAGTGTTGTGAAAATAAATGATTACAAATTCGTCAAATGGCTTCCGCTTTGTTTACAAAATCGATTATTTTCTTTTTACGGTTACCGATTGTTTTCTGCAAAATTAGAACTAATATTTAATTATTTTATTCGATGAAATATTGAATTTTGTGCGCTGGTTTGTTGAAAAAATTCTATACTGACAGTGTCAGCATAAATTCCAAAGATGACTGTAGAAGAAGAAGTGATGAGAATTCAGAAAAAACTGAATAAAATATCGGCAGAGGGATCGGTAAATCTACTTTTTATGAACCTTTTATACCCTAGCCTTATGCATTACGAATGCATTTTTTATTAAGCCTTTATTTGCATGTTCTCACACTAACCTGTTCCGTTGATAGACTGAGGTTGCTTTGAAATACGCGAAAGTACACTACTTTCAACTGCGGTATCGCGCCAAATTGATATAAATTCGAATACACATCTGTGTTGACATTTTTAGGCGCAGGACGGAGCTCTTGACTTACTGAAAGCCTTACAGGAGTTACCGGTAAATTTGGAAATATTAACTAAAACCAGGATTGGTATGACAGTCAATACGTTACGAAAATCAAGTTCGGATGACGAAGTGATCAGTTTATCCAAGAGTTTGATAAAAAGTTGGAAAAAGTTCTTATCTGGTTTGTATGAAGAATATAATTTCGTTTTTGAAAAACTTGACTCGCCTATTTGAACGCATTTTATTTTCTAGGTAATAGCAAAGATTCATCATCCAATAATACGTCCAAGTCTAAAGATTCTAAAGACTCTGACGAAAGTAGGGATTCGGAAAAAGAAAAAGAAAGGGATAAAGAAAAAGATAGAAAGCAATCGGTTTCGTTTCCTCCTTCAAATACCACCGATTCAGTTCGTTTGAAAAGTCGTGAATTACTAGCCAATGCTTTGAGAGTTGGCAAAAGTAAATTTTATTGTATTTCCTTACTCGTTGGAAACCCAAGATCGATATTCATTGTGAAATTTTTTAAAAAACTGATGAAGATTTGGAAGGTTTAGCTTCGCCCGAAGAATTAGCCGATGAACTCGAAGATGCTATATTTAACGAATTTAGAAATACCGATTCGAAGTATAAGAACAGAATTAGAAGCAGAATTGCAAACCTAAAAGATCCTAAGAATCCATCATTAAAAAATAACTTTTTAAATGGAGCCATTCCGCCGACAAAATTAGCAGTAATGACGGCAGAGGTGTGTTGTCTCGTAGCTGTATAATTCATACGTGATATAGGTATTAGATATATAACTACCCTATATGAATTTTCAATTTCATAGGAGATGGCTAGTGATGAAATGAAAAGCCTGCGTAACCGTTTCGTTAAAGAATCCATTGATGATGCCCAACTAGCCACTGTTCAAGGTACAAAAACCGACTTACTCAAGTGCGGTAAATGTAAACAACGAGACTGCTCTTATAACCAGGTAATTATCGACAATATCAATATATCGAATTTTTTCTATGTAACTACGCTAATACCTCATCGTTACAAATTTCTGTCACAGGTACAAACCAGAAGTGCCGATGAACCTATGACTACTTTCGTCCTTTGTAACAACTGCGGTAATCGATGGAAATTTTGTTAATTTATTGTCACTGATATTTTGTAGCATCGCCCGCTTACTACGTATTTTCTTCATGGTTTTCGATATTTTAAACACTTAATTTTATGCGCGCCTAGTTTTTGTGGTATGTAGATGTCCCCAAGTTTGTGATTGTAATAATCCCTACGAGATAAAAAATGTTTTATGTTTGATTTGTTGATTAGTATAATAACAAGATGGTTTGTTTTATGTGTATTTTTTTTTTTTTTTTTTTTTTTTTTTTTTTCTCTTTTTTTTTTTAAAAAATAAATTTTTTTT
>FIZV01031020.1:0-11382 GCA_900050545.1 Trionymus perrisii | reverse complement strand
TGAAAAATTAACGATTTTTAAAAATTTTAGAAAATTTAACGATTTAAGGAAATTTGATTATTTTTGAAAATTTTGCAATTTAGACAATTCAATAATTTTTGAAAATGTGAAAAAAAAATTACTCCGAATTTTAAAGAAATTCCAACACTAAAATTTTTTAAAAATAGTACAGTTCTTCAAAAATTGAATTTTCAATTTATTCCATAAAACAGCCCCCTCCCTTTTTGAAAAAGTGACGCTGTAATGTATCAACTTTCTGACTTCCCTATATTTTTCCTCTTATATTTGCCACTGATTTGTTCATAATAACCCGAATTAACCTCACCATTTTAATATGTCCTCAAACATTCAAAAACCACGTTTCCTTACACAAATATACAAAATTATAAGACTCACAACCGATGGGATAACAAATAATGAAAAACTAAAATCATTTCGACATCATTGGAATTCAAAGGCTTCACTAGTATCAGTTATTCTTTCATTGTTTTTCATAAACTTGTCGCAAGTATCCTTAAAACTAAAGTACGTATCAATCATTTGACGAGTTAAACACTCATCTTCACCTCAAGAAGTAGGTAAGGTACTAGGTGGGTCTAGATATTACATACAAAATACGTATTCGCGTACTCATTTGTCGTACTTAATGAAAATACATAAAAGAAAAACTACCTATACCGAAAATTTCACCCATGCATAGTAATAATTTTCGATCACGAGTAAAACACGTGACTTTTAAATAGACTTCTAGCATAATGACTTCGATATTAATGAAGGTGAAAAATGATTAACTTATATGAGAAAACAATTACCTATACTCCGGGTGATACGTATTACTTTAAACAATAGGACGTAACGTAGGAGAAGGTACATTGAAATAAAATTCGCCATCAAGTTTGCATAGGTACAGACAAATTAGTCACAACTGATAAGATATCCAACCTAGTGTTTATTATTAACTCATGACTTGAGCTTTGAGCTACAATCATCGTAGGTATTTAAAGTATCGATAAAATTTTTGTCAATTTGGATATTAGATATAACCACTTGACTTATTTAATTTTTTCATTTTTTTTTTTGAATACCTTCTTATTTTGAATTAAAATTTTCAATTTCAATATTTGTTGGTATTTCATTTTATAATTCGTATGTGGAGTCAGTTTACTGACTGTGAACATATCCAACCAAACGGCAATGGCTGAATAAAAAAGTGAATAATTCATCGGGTATTTTTAGTAATCATTCATTAACAATTCATTCACACTCATAGAACTACTTGAACTTCAATCAATCTGATTTAATTACGACTTACGACTATACCTATTACCATTCCTCATCTATACAATTCTTGATTTGTGACAAATGCCAAAGATAAATCCTTTATTCAAATAATATACTAAAAAATCAATTCCAACAGTAAAACAAAACAATCTCTTGAAAGTTGAGGAAAAGAATGATTTTTTAAGAAGTAAGGGATTATCAGAGACCTACTCAATCGATTCAAGATATCTAATTTTTTAGCGAAAGTGGTAAAAAAAAACTAGCATGACCCAATTCTCCAGCAGGAAACAGTTTTAGTTAAATTTACATATCCATTCATACATTATAATAATTAATCGATAAAAAGAATTACTTTTTCAAGTACCCGATGATAGGTAGGTAGTTAGGTATAGGTACCCATTAATATCACATTAGGTATTTCTTTAAATGCTACAAAATTAGCTCATTACTTTAAACTTTATAAATACATCTTAATTAATTAGTCAGGTAAATATTGGATCATGATAACCTTCGATTGTACAAATTGACAATTTCAATCATTTGGTTATGGAATAATTACGGGCATATTCGAGGAAAAAATTTTCACAAGTATTACACGCACACTTGAAATATTTTCATTCATTAACAGTTGCAGCTCACGCTTTCTGGTGAAAATTTATATTCACGTAGACCAAACGAGCATTATTGATCGCAGCTCATAAATATTGTTTAACTTTTGATATTTTCAATTCCTAAAAAAATAATATTGAATACTTTGGAGTTTGATTTTCTGTTTAAATCAACTCGTCCCTCCCTCTCGAAAATATACCCATTAAAAAATATCCAAAATACACATACTCGTACTCCACTATCTATTCCTGTCATATATGATACAATAAGTAGGTATAAGCATCATGCGCTAATCCTCTACGAGTGTGAGACTCTAATCTAAAGTTTGTAATTCCAGTTGAGAACAATTTTTTAAACTGCGTAGAGCCAAAGCTTCGGCGTAATTTATTTTCTTTTATTCATGTATCGTGTTGAACTAAGAGTAGAACAACGAGCATAGTGAACGAGACTATGTACCTATTATACCTACTTACCTATTGATTTTTATATTATGCATGCATCGGAAAAGAAAAGAAAAGAAAAGAAAAAGTGAAAAAAAAAATATATACGGAAAAAGTTGAAAAGACGTAGGTATAAAAACAGGCAACACACGAATCATAAAAGGCGAATAATTGTTTCAAAAGCGTAACCAGAAGATCATCTCATTGAATTCGCAACGCGAACGACGAAATATTGCAACCTTTCGGATAAAAAAACATTTAGAGGGTGGATCAAAATTCTTACGTCATGGTTGCGTGAGTGAATGCTTTACTGTGTGATCGTTGAAACTACAATGGGTAATACTTCTACTTTATACATACCCTCCATAAAACTCGTCACCTTATACTACTCGTAGAATAGGGTGGTAGCAAAAAAGTAACGAGATTGGCACACAACGACACGAATTTCAAGGATTCAAAGATATCCTTTAAATAACCTTAAAATTAATTTATATTCTCGAACAATAATTTTTTTTTACATTAAAATTAAACGAAATATATTCACTATTTTTTAGCATGGAAATCTAATTCAGCCAAGTAGGTATTACTAGAATGTGGATTATTATTTATTTATTTATTTTTTATTTTTTGGTAAAATTAAAAATTATGTTACAGTGTAGATTAATTTGAAGAAAAAAAATCATCCATTTTTTTCAGAGGTTCGTTTCAAAGCAAGATTATATAAAATTGCTCTTATTGTAAATTTAAATGGACAATTTGATCACCTGAAAAAATTGCTTCTAAAAAAAATTGAAAAAAAAAATTTTTCAACAAAATTTAAAAATGATGTTTTGTTGTATTTTTTTTTAAATTAAAAATTTGTCCCAGATAGCAAAGTCACAAATGAGGAAAAAAATAATCCCCACGTTCGAGAGTTTAAAAGTAATTTTATGCGATTAATTCGTAATTCAGAAGGCATTTTTACAAAAATGAGCTCGAGTAATTTTTTTAAGACCTTTATCGAAATGGCCATCCCATTTCAAAAAATTTCTCAATCTCTGTGCCTAAGATTCTACTTGAAAAATTTTTCAAACAAAAGTTGTAGGGTGAGATCTTTAAAATAATTTTGATTATTGAAAAAATTTCGATCGAACTTCTCCCTCCACAGCAAGTTTGCATAATACGTATGAAAATCACACTTGGATTAATAATTTTATTGTACAGTTAGCAGCCTCCTTAGAGCAACTTTGGCTTGCAGTGCAGCCAAGAGAGAAAATTCTGTAAAACAGTCAATGCAATTGCAATTTGACCGGATTATTTTATGGGAAAAACAGTGGGCATCAGGGCATGGCATTTTTTAAAGGCTAAGTATCCCTTTTCGTGAGTCTATCCTATTTCCTTGGAGTCCCTTACATCCGTTCCTAAAGCCCAAATTGAAAAATTCTTCATGCAAAAGTAGTAGGTTAAAATTCTTGGAATAATTAATTGGACCCATTCATTCTCAACAATTTTGCAAAATATGTATGAAAGTCATCCCAAGACTTTGTACAAATTTTATGCAAAATTGAAGACGAGGCTCCCCAAAGTTTAGGAATCCCCTATTTCTAAATTTTTCCTAGTAGTTTAAGGACCTATACTCGCTATAATTATGTAAATATATTTTTAATTTTTTCTCTGAAAAGTTGGAAATTTTTTTAAATTGTAAGTTCAGCAATTTTTTTTAGAATTTTTTTAACAAAACTTTGAGACTAGTGATTTTTTTAAACAAATTGATTCTTCAAAAACATCAAGTTAAATTGAGATTTCCAAGAAATTTTTCTATTCAAAAATTCGAGATTTCTTTCTTTTAAAAAATTTGAGATGTTTCGGAAAATAGTTTTTTTTTTTTTTTTAATTGCGACTTTCGAAGGAATAAATTGAATTTTTCAAGAAATTGAGGTATTTTTTCTCCATTTTTTTCGAAAAAAATAAAAAAGTTTATTTAAAAAAAATAAGATTTCTTTCTTTTAACAAGTTATTTTGGGAATTTTTTTATTTTTTTATTTTTATTGATATTTTCTCAATTAATTCAAGATTTTTTTTGAATCGTGATTTTTTCAAGAAATTGAGGTTTAAAAAAGTGAGAAAATTTTTGTAAAAAGTGAGTCTTCAAAAAAATACTTTTTTTCATTATTGTACAATATTTTAGAACAATTCTGTAAAAAGTAGGGTGTACCAAAACACACTCAGAACATCTTGAGGTCACGTCTATGGGAACTTCAAATCTGCCAACTTGAAACTGAAATTTGCAACTTTCAATTTTTTCAGCATCTAAGGGGTAGGGATCCTCCCTTAACCCTTTAGTCGTTAAAGGTCGATTATGACAGAGAACATAGGTTTAATAAATCATAAATAAAAAGTACAGATAACTTATTTAGAGTCGCTAAAATGTTGCCAAGTTTATCAAATCGAATCAGGTTTATGCAATGCCGGACAACTTGTAAAAATTCATTTATAAAAAGTGCTATCTACCTATTGAGTTTCTAAATTAGGCTCATACTTTTACGTATTAATGTGAAATATACATGTGAAATCCCAATTTCAACTAGGTATGGATCTTTTTCAACATGTAATTATAATGTTACATGGCCAATGGCTATTTTCAATTTTTTTTTTTTTTTTTCAACTGAAGAAAGTACAATCGTCTGTTTTTTTTAATGAGTTTATTCCCCTACAACCTGGTTTTACGTATACTTAATTTATTTTGAAAGTACATATATTAGAGGTAGTTATGCATGCTACAGGCAAAAATATGTATATCCGCATTTTTCATTTATTTAAGTATTTAATTTATTAATTTTTTGGATATTCGTTTTGAAAAAAAAATACCCAACTTGAAACTCTGTTCGAAGAAATCGAAATAATCAAACGAGGACCATATTGTCTCCTTAAAAAAAAAATTGTACACGTCTGACATTGAGAAAAAAAATACACAGTTGTCACATATCCATTGCACAATATGTGACACATTTCGGAACAATACAAAGCTAATTTATTCCACACCACGGCCGGAAATTTTTTAAATGTAAAAAATCCACCAAAAACCAGCACTGATTTTATGAGAAAGAATATGTTCCAAATTTTTTTAATCGCGATGCATAGAAAGGAAAAGCAACGTTGCAAAACTAATCTATTATGATACCTATTTCCCTAAACAAGCGGTTTGAAAATCGAAACCTTACTCAGTGTCGAATTCGAGCCGCAAAAGGGGTACCTATTTAACTTTTCGCGAGGCTCGACCCGCTTCCCAAATTTTAATTTAGTTCGACTTTCGGTATTCGTGAAAGTCATCGCATGTGTCGCAATCGCGAAAATAAACTAGATGAATCACTCAGTCAACCTAAACCTGAGAAATTCTGCATTAAGCAAACGTATGAAAATCCATTTGTTCGCTTACTCCGATCACGTGCTTAGTGCTTAGCACCACACACGAGGTTTATCTCAAATTGGGCATTTCATTTTTATTATTCGTCATAGAATTTACAACGTAATTACCAATCGAGCGGCAAATTTAAATTCGTAATCTTATAAAACTATGGAATATTACGGTTATAAATGATTTTTAATCTCGAGAATATCAACGTAGAATTTAAGTCGATTTTTTTTTTCAAATTTCATTCATCACCGATCATTTCCGCTACTTTGGTTATCTCTCTTTTCGGAGAAGGTATAATAAATTGAGAAAATTTCGACACAAGATAGTTCCCTTTCTTGGAACATTTTCAATCTTTTATCTACGCGAATAATCATTGAAATTTCTATAATATCAAAAAGCATTTTTTTTATCAAATCACGTTTTACCACGTATGACTTCACGTTCGTTTCGTTTAATAATTTTTCGTGTAAATTTTCACGCGAAAAGAGACGTTAATTTTCCAATGTATTGGTTTCTCGACGTATATGGCTTCTTAATGATGGTACCCCGCGAAAAAATTTCATCACCAATTTAATTTGCACAAAAAGTTCAAAAGATCGTACTGCCATTTTGCCATCCATCGATTCCACATTTTATTTTTCCACGCACCTAGTACGCCTACAAAATCCAACTTGTCCAGATCTGTTTTATTAGACCGTACCTGTTTACCTCGGTGAAACGGCACGTTCGCCGACACCTCACCCTCTTTCTTTCACGAAGATCCTGAAAGGAACACGAATAAGTCACAATTTCCAGGAATAGAATCTATTTAAATAGGTGAATGCCTTTGGTATGTACTCAAAACCCGCTAAAACATTCGCTTACAAAAGGCATCCAAACGGAGAGTACACTAAAACCAGCACATTGTACTACCTGCCTTCAAATCTCCCATTTTTTTCCTTTTATCTGTTTGTTAAAAATATACACAACAAAAGTCGAAGGATTCTTATTTTTTTTTTCTTCAACGACAAACATTTTCAACCAGTTCGGGTCGGCCTTCAAGCAGGTCATGATGTAAACGAAATACACGTAAGATGTCAGCCCAGTTGTGAATAAAGTGAAATACAATTTTTTATAGGTACCGTAAATCTTTCGGCTTGATGGCTTTTAAATGGAAGTAGGAAAAAAAATTGGTAATTTTAGTATTTCATCGAGATGACAGTTCTTCTGAAAAACTCTCACGTGCTAGAAATATCCAATATTGTTATTCCATACGAAGTGTCGCCTTATTTTATATGTATGTATCTACATGGAAGATGATTGGCCAATTTAGTCGATCAAAGAACACAGGGGGTTATAGTGTTTCCTTACATAATACGGCGCATAAAAATTTAAGCAATTGGCGAGGGACTAACATTATTCATATTGCATCTTGTAGGTCTGTTTTCAACCGAAATTATCGACTAATATTCTACCTGATAATTAAATAATCTTGCAATGTGTGGGGGAGGAGAGGTGAAAAAATTTATTACATATAATTTCAAAAATTTTAATATTGAGCCAAAAAACTAAACTTTTTAATTTTTGATTTCATTCACTTTTTTTTTTATCATCGAGCTTGAGTAGCTTTTCCCCAAAGAAAAATTTTCGAATTCGGAGGTGAAAATGGGCCAGATGTGTCCCGAATAAACTCGTGGATCAAAGTAAACATTTAATAAGAAAATCCCAATTGAACGTACCATCGATTAACAAGGCGGGCGAGAACCAGCACGGGCCCTGGTGCAAAAATTTTTCGGGCCCCAAATATTTCTTGTTATATCTTGAAGAACACGGAGTGGGGGGGGTGTAAAAACCTCAGACGAAAATTTTATTTCTTATAAAAAGTGAAAAAAGTGAAGTCAGCGGTGTAGTCAGACATTCATTCAGGGGGGGGGGGGCTTCAAGGAAAAAAATATACTCATCATGAAAAACTGAAAGAAATATTTAGTACGTCATCAAAAGCAGTAAATATATTGCGCTCGAGCAAAGCAAGGGCAAAACTTTTTGTAAAAAAAAAAAATTAAAACTTTTTTTCAACTTATCCGTTGTAGAGGGCGACACCTCTGAGCAAAGTAAGTGGTCATGTAACTTGAAGGTACATAAAAAAGTAAGAAAACAGTAATGCATAGTTGAATTTTTTTGGGCCCTGTGGGACTCAAGCAGCCCTCCATAAGATCGCCAGTCCATTCAATAGTTCTTAGCTGACTGTGTTTCTTTTGTAGTCCTTAATCGATGTTAAAACACTGAAAGATCTTTCAGCGCCTGCAACTGTGACAGCCACAAACCTCGAAAAAATTGTGGGCTCGGTGCAAATGCACCTTTTGCACCCCTCTCTCACCGAGCCTGTCGATTAATACATATAACTCCAACATAAGTAACAATTATGCGCATGCAGGACATCCAACGGGCATCACAACTACAATTTCTAAAGGTTGTTTGTGGAAAGCACAGTGGACATCCACCAGGCTATCTCCAATAATTAAATAATCTTTCAATTGGGGGTAGATAGGTGAAAAAATTCGTTAAATATTTAAAAAGTGCATATTATTTCAAAAATTCAAATATCGAGTCAAAAAATTCAATTTTCTATATTTTTTTTCATCATCAAGCTTAGGTAGCTTCTCCCTCTGAAGAAAAATTTTCGGATTTAGAAGTGAAAATTGGCCAAATTTGTGCCTCAATATTGCCCCTATACATTAAATTCCGGGCACAGGAACAGATAATTATCATTTCCTCTTTTTTCTTCATTTATTTATAATTTTAGGGACCCTACCACCTAATCCCTGTATCGATTGTAGAGCCTGTCGAAATAATTAGAAAGGTACCTATTAGAACAAAATCGAGCAATTCAAAAAAAATAAATCAAATTTGGCTCCAATTCGATATTTGGCAATAGGTATACAAAAAAATAATGCAAATAATCGATATGCCAAATTTACGATCGAAATAGAAATACGTCAGTATTTTCAAACTAATGCTAAACGTAGAAAAAGTCTCGATATTTTGAAACTTTCGCTACACGAATGCACTTTCCCACCTTACTTGCCAATTCTCCCTTGCTTTTCCCCCAAGTAGGTTATATTTCCGTGTGTTTTTAACGATTTTCTTACCCCACATAGGCTAGTCATTGAATGAATATATCCTTTCACATGTGTTTTCGTGAATTCGTCGCGCCGTTCAAATATATAATCGCGTTATTTAGCTTCATCAACACCACACCACACCGGAAGGGTGGTGATTCTATTTTTCTATTAACGATTACCGTAGCTAATTCCTGTAGGTGGCTACAGAGTGAAATATTTCATTTCAGAAGGCCAACATTGCTGATAGAGACCGACAAAAATGCGGCGAGAATTTTTTTTCAAAATGAATCAAGCGGCGATAATGATTGTTAACGTAAGCGTAGTAGAAAAGAAGCACTTGAAATGAGTGAAAATAAATAAAATGAAAAAATAAGCCTGTGAAAAAGGAAAAGCCTAAAAGGGAAAAAGTCGCGTTCTATAAATGCACGTGCTGAACGCGTTAAAACTCGACCGAATGAAATAGGTTAAAAACTTACGGTGGGTTTGTGGAGAGATACGTTTTCTTGCATGTCAGCCATATTCTTGCTTTCTCATAAATTGTTTCGTATTGACACCGGTAAAAAAAATGAGATCAAATACAAAATATTGAGATTTACAGAAAAGGAAAAATGATTTTAATGAATGAAAATCGAATCGACGGTATTCCTTTCTCAACGAGTTCGACGACGACCAACTTGTTCCGAACGGAAAGCAAAACTGAACTAGTGAGCGAAGTTCTCAAATGGTTGAAGTTCGTTGATGCAAACGGCGGCGTTTAACGAAGGCGACGCGGACGCGGTGTGTTTGGAGTGATTACGTCTGTAATCATTGCAGTGGCGAGTAAATTATTTATACTGGTGGCGGTGCGGTGGCAGTCTTTAGAAAACTTTTTATCCAACTGCCGAATGAGAATGACTTTTTTGCAATATGTGCAACATGCCTCCAACAAACTAATTTTATAATTACTTACTCGTTGTCGTTTGTATAACTACTGACATGCCACCAATGTCGATCATATCACATGTCTGCAGCGAGGAGAAAAAAATGCGAGAGAGCAAGCTGATTAATGCGATTTTTCCGGAAATGCTAAAACTTTGCTTTACATTTAAAATAAATATTTATTCGATATATGTTTTTTTTGCAAGCCAATTCAGAATCTATTGAAAAATTGATTAATTGAAATAAGTAATAGAATAATGCAAAACATAATCAAATTGATTTTTAAAAAGTTTCAATTAAAAAAGTATATAATTTTTTCACTTAATATGTTCCGAAAATTTTTAATTTTTCTTTTTTCAATTTAAAAATATATTTTTCCTGAATATATTATATTTTTTTTTCAAAAATTACAAAAAAACACAAAAAAAAACAGGTATAATATGAAATTTTAAACTTTTTTTTCAAGCATTGAAAAACTGTTTTTAAAACAAAATTTTCAAGCCCGAACATTTCAAAAAAAATTTAAATAAGTATTTTTCAAGTTTCAAGTTTTTTTTTTTTTTTTTTTTTTTTTTTTTGGGGGTTTTTTTTTTTTTTTCCTTTTTTTTGGGAAAATCTTTTTCAAGTTTCAATTTTTTTTTTTTTTTTTTTTTGTGGAGTTATTTCTATTTTCTCCATTTTTTGAGATAGAAAAAAATGGAGTCTAGAATCATTCAAACTCCCGACTTACTCTACGCAAAGCTTATAATTGGCAATTTCAAAAAAAAAATCGAAGCTGAAAAGGAATTTGCAATTTCAATAAAGAGTAGTTGGAAGTACGAGTTGACTCTTTTTTCAGTGCAAGGAATTGAGTTAAATTCAACTCATGGGTTACTACAAAAAAGAAGTTTTGGAGCTACTCGAAGCAAAATTATTACAATAATTTTGAGATTTGCGGTAACCGGTAATTACAGCTTGATAATTATTAAACGCCTGCACTAAAAATATAAATGATCATTTTCATGTGCCATTAACTTATTAGTTATTACACATTGTATGCTTTAATTTTTTTCAGTGAAAATTCCCGAACAAAATTTTCAAAAAACACAATCTTTAATTCTTTTTAAAAAATCGATTCAAAAATTTTATTTAAAAAATTGTTTGGAGATTTTTTTCAAAATTTCTTCATAGCATTTCTTGATAAGAATTGACATTTTCTCGCTATTTTTTTTTCATACTCGTAAAACACTTCGGAAAAAAACTGAAAAATTCTTAGATTTTTTTTGTAAGCTATTCTCATAAATTATTTTTTAAATCTCACATGCTTGTTCTGTTTTTTTTTTTTTAATTATCTAGGAAAACATTTTCAAATATCTTAAAAAGTTTGTTTTGAAGAAATTCTTTCATGAAACATTTCTTCAGAAAATTAAAAAAAAAATATTTTTCTCAAAAATTCCTAATGAGAATTAAAAAATTTTCAAGTAAAATTCTCCCGGAAAAAATTTCAAAGCAAAATTATGTACCTATTTGAGAGAGAAAAAAATTGCATGAAAATTTTTTCCAATTTTTTTTTTTCATTAAAATTTTTGAAGTTTTTTTTTTTTTTTTTTTTTTTAAAAAATTTTTCTTTTTTTTAATGAAAAAATTGTTTAAAATTTTT
>FIZV01030989.1:0-11414 GCA_900050545.1 Trionymus perrisii | reverse complement strand
TTGAGGAAAATAGTGTTTGATAAAAATTTCACAAAAATTGTGTTTAAACAAAATTGAAAAAAAAAATGTTCGAACCAAATTTAGAAAAATTTGTACGTTGGAACAAAATTAAAACACAATTATTTCGAAAAAATTGTGTTTGAACTTAATTTCAAAATAAATTGGTTCTTACGTAAATTTCAAAAATTTATTCAGAACTGAGTTCAAAAAAATTTTGTTCGAACATTTCCAATAAAGTTCATGAATAAATTTTTTTTAATTTTTTTTTGTCAAATTTTGAAAAAAAAATAGTTTTTAAACGAAGCTGAAACATTTGTGCGTTTGAACTTTGAACTATTAAACTTCGAAAAAATTCTCTCAATCAAATTTCAAAAAATTGTTGGAACTAAATTTCGAAAGGTTTTGTTTAAATAAAATTCAAAAAAATGGTGCCTGAACATGATTTGAAAAAAAATTGTTGTTCTATCATTTTTTTTAAAATGTGTTGGAACCAAATTTTTAAAAAAATGTCTTTGAACTAAATTTGGAAGAAACTATATGTTTCAACCAAATTTGGAAACAATTGTGTTTGAATTGAATTTGGAAAAAGTTATGTTTAAAGTTGAACATAATTTTGAAAAAATTGAGTTCGAGCTAAACTTCAAAAAAATTGCGTTCGAACATAGAATTTAGAAAAAATTCATTTGCGTCTAAACCAGATTTGAAAGAAAGTTGGTTTTGAGCTTGATTTTTAAAAGTGCTTTGAAAATGGAAATCAGAAAGAAAAATTGTTCAAACCAATCCAATAAAATTGATCTACGAGTAAGAATAAACTTTTCAAAAATTAGTTTTTTCGTCAAATTCAAAAAATTGATTTTGAAGCAAACATTCAAGGATTGTTTTTGAACAAAATCCAAAAAAATTGTGCCAGAACATAATTTTAAAAAAATTATTAAAATATCTAATCTTTAAAAAATGTATTTCAGCAAAACTGAGAACAAAAAAAAATTGAACTCGATTTAAAAAAAATTGTGTTTGAACTCAATTAGGAAAAAATGATAATTGTACAAAATTGTGTTTTAAAACAAAGCTTAATGTTTGAATAAATGTTTAAAAATATAATTTTTTTAAACGTGTGAATACTTATTTTAAAAAAAAATTTAAGCCAAATTTTGAAAGATTTTGTTTGAAAAAAAAAATGTATTTTAGCAAAGTCTAAAAAATTGTGTTTGAACAATTTTTTGAAAATTTTGTATTTTATCAAAACTGAAAAAAATATGTCTGAACAAAATTTAAAAAAAATTGAATTTCAATCAGATTTTTAAAAAATGGATTTTAAGCCTTAAAAAAAAAATTGAATTTTAATTAATTCGAAAAATTTGTGTTCAACTTTAAATTACATTTTTCTTCGGGTGTTCGAACAACATAAAAAAGAGGTTTTCAATATTTTTTTTTTAAACCAGCGTTTGAATTATGTTTTTTTTTTTTAGGGAAAGAAATTGATTTTGTAAGCAAAACTTCAAAAAATTGTTTCTAAAACAAATTCTTCCAAGAGTTTTTTTTTTTTTTTGCAAACTACACAGGTAGCAATTTCTGGAGCAGCAGACTTGGACTGTTCCTGTTCGTGACCGAAGATTTTCTCAATTCTAAGAAGAGCAATGGTAGGTATTCCAAATTCGCATAATCGTTTGTATATTTCTGTCTGAATTTGTCCTTGCGATGTTAAAGATCGCGACCTTTTCAATGCACGATTCAATTAAAAATCTAAACAGAACAATTTCACGGCGACATTCGCTCTGTAATGATCTTCAGATGAGAATTCTTACACACGTTGCATGGCATTAGAGAAATTATTCCTTCAGTGAACGGATATGGATGCAACAAGAGTAGAACCGCGATGGTAAAAGGTATAAATGCCACACCCGGACTTTAATCGATGATCGATAAAGAACTTCAATCACAATATATCACGAGGTTTAGCTAAGTACATGTAAATAATGTAAAAAGCTGTACGTTTTATCGTAACATGGGCAAGCTAATCGACATAGTGTGTAACTTGCCAATGGTGATTATCATCGTCTGAACAACAATTTAACCCCTTTACCATTGTTTTAATCGTGTATGTAAGATTTAGTTAAGAGTAAGAAAACATACGCCGATAGATTATCTTATTTTTAGATCACAATAAAATACTCGCTCGTGGTATAAATTATAGATGCAAATATTCGCCTTGTTACAATACATAGGTTGTACTCGACTCGAGTATACCTACCTACTGATACGAATTGATCATCGATTCGAGCGAAATTTCAGATCCTGCCAAGCTCCAAATCGATTGATGAGACAAACGCGATATCTATACAAGCGGTAAAAATAAAACGATCGAACGAACGAAAAAAGCGCTTTTTAAAACTCATCGCGGTTTAATGGAGTGAAACGTAATGTTCGAAATTTTGATACATGCGATGTTTTCAATAAACCAGTAAATATCGCGACGATGGCAAAAATTACCCAACTTATTCGACGAGCTTTCAACAAATAAAAGAACCTGGCGCGTAAATATAAAGATACGTCGGTATATACGATGGATGAATGACATGTATAGGCTGTAAATTTTCCAGCCACTTTTACCCAGCGGGAAAAAGTTCCATCAACTTTTTTTCCACCGCTGCGTGAAAATTTTTCTAAAGTTACACCGTGTGAATTTTTTGTGCACTCTTTATTCGAATAACCCTTCTGGCAATCTGTTTCTAATTTTTTTTTTAAATTTCTCGCTCCAGAGTTTTGCGGTATTCCGAAATACATTTTTTATCGCGGGTTCTTTCTTTCTCCATTTTTTAGCACTAAATTCGCGACTGCCTCGCTGTCTTTTTTTATCTACTGCTTGTACTCTCGTGCTAGCATTTTTTCTCTACCAACTTTATCGAAAAAAATAATAATAAAACTTTAATTATTTGGCGACGTTTTAAAGCGTCAAACATTTGAAAAATTATCTGCTTTTAGCACCAGGCCACGTTACGAAGCTCGAGTAATTGGCAAAGAAGATAAAAAATTTCTTCTTTAAAACAAAGTTCACGGTTGCTAAAGAGTCTAGAATTACGATCACGTACCAAGTTCGAATTTTCGTCCCGCAATTAAAAGCGAATAGACAACTTGAACGAGGATTATGTCGCCTCGCCTGGGCTTGGTGCTGTGACACGACTTTTATCGAGTTTTCTCTGTGTGAGGGATGAATTTGTACAGTAATTGTTGAGTCGATGCCTTCGAGATCAAATTTCAAATTACATGTTCCCAATCCTCAAATATTTTTGTATGTTTTTCAGCTTATTAAAAAAAAAGTCATATTCAGCAGGGCCGGATTTAAAGCTATTGTAAAATGAATTCCAAATGATTAGGGCATTTTCCTTGGTTTTTTTTTCATCATGTAAAGGGAAGATTTTAACAAAGTTGAGTATTTTCGAAAATTCGTTTTTTGATTTTTTTTCAAAACCTAAAAATACTAAAATCATTTTAAAAATTACGTTCAAGTATATTTTCATGGATTAAAAAATTTTAGAAATTTTTTTTAATAAGTTTCTATGCTCTAAAGCGGTCAAAATCAATCAAATTCGTAAAAACATTTGATTGCATTATTAATAACAAATACGTTAAAAAATTTTCAAAAATTTAACTTTCAATTTTTTTTTTTTTTAAACTTTTATGCCATCAAAAATTTTAAAAATATAAACAGAATTCGAAAAATCCACAAATTAAGCAGAATTTGACGAGACAGAATTATTCTAAAATTCAATCAATTTTTTTCAATTTTCAATTTTTTTTCCAATTTTTTTCACTTAAAAATTAGAAGTTACCAAATTACGTAGTAAAACAAAGCATTATGTATTTAATAAAATTTTGGAAATCAATTGAAATTGTCACACCATTACAAATATTGAAAAAAATTACCAGGAAAATTCATAAAATGACATAACTTCCTACATTTGCACAACATGCAATTTTTCAAAAATTCAGTTTTCATTTTTTTTTCAAAAATTGAACTTGAAAGTTTTTTTTGAATCTTTGAAAATAATTAAATTATTATTATAGAATAACGAAACTTATTTAAGGGCTAAATTATTTATTTCTCGACCTTGAAACGCAGGGTAATCACTTTACAAAATTGATCATTTTTAAAATGGGGGAAAAAATCATACCCCATTTGGGGGGGAGGAGAGGACGTACGTACACTACATATGTAGGTAGGTACTAGGTACTGAATGAAAAATTGTAGCAATTTTTTTTTTTAATTTTCAGAAGATCGACTCCGTGAATTGGTCAACATGCAAGCATTACTTTTTTTTTCAGTGTTGCACCCCTATAATGTAAGTAATTGTAAAAAATGTTATTTTGTGAAAAAAATGAAAAAAACAAAATTTTATAAATTTTTTATTGGAGAATATTTTGAAAAACGCTCTCCTATAAAATTAAAAAAAAAAAAAAAATTGGAATATAAATCCAAAAAATTCCTTTTGAAAAATAAATCAAAAAAATTTACTCTGAATAATTATGAAGCTCAAATTTTTTTTAGTAGAATTTTTAAAAAAATCTGACAAAAATTTGAAACTCAAGAATTTAAAAATTGTATTTCGTCAAAATTCTGCAGCGAATTGTACTTCGAATTAATTAGTTCTTTATCATTTTTGATGCTTTTACAAGAATGAATCAAATTGGTAGAATAACACATTTGGGTGTACATATTTCAAGTAAGTAGAACTTTTCAACATTTCTTTGAATATCGAAGTTTTAAAACTTTTAAAAATTTTGTACGTACAACTCAATGATAAAAATTTTGTAAATTCGTAAAATAAAATAATTTGTTGTGTTTTGAAAAATATTTTTTTTTCAAAAATGTACTTTCGATTTTTTTTTGAAAATGTTACGCTTCTATGAAAACTTACATTCAATATATCACATCGTTTTACCATCAGAATATCCTTAATTTTGAAATTTTATGAATTTTCGAATAATTTTTAGATGCCCCGAAGAGCAGTCAAAATCGGTCAATGTTTAGCAGCTTTTACGACTTTGTGCACACTCCAGAAAACATTTCAAGGAACACGTGTATCTTCATAAAAACCTAACTTGCCCGCACGAAATATCCCATACAAAAATAAATCCCTCCCATGCATAATTTTCCAATCAATTTCTCGAAAAGTAATTTAAGAAATGTAAAAAATCTTTTAAACGATCGATTGCCATTAGTAATTTTCAAAAGAAAAGAAAAAGAAAGAAGCGAATAAATTACGAGTTGATTTTTTTTTTCCACTTGTTTATAATTCAACATTCCGTTTCTCATTGGATCTGGCGTTCGACCTATAATTTAGTAAGTATACATTTTATCGTTCGTCGTTGTAAGATTTAATTTTTAATGTTGGGAAAATGGTGAAACTGGCTTTTGAAAATTTTATTGCAATCCGCACACCGAAAAGAAGGTTCAAGATTTTATTACGTCGACGGTGGTGTTATTTTACAATAATTTTATTCATGGTTTGGGAATACGAAATATAGACTAGCATGTCAAATTTATAACAGCGAGTTCTTAAAATTATGAGATGATCGCTAAAACTAAAGAGATTTTCCAGTTGTTAAAAAAATAAAAAAAATAAAACTCGCAAAAAAGTACTCGCCGACATGTCAACATTTTCCTTCTTCTATTTATTTTTTTCTCGGAACGAATTTTTTCCTTCGTTCGTGTTTATTAGAAAAGAAAAACTTGGTCGAAATTTTCACGCTATATTCACTTACAGTGAATTAACCTCCGCGAATTGAAGCCTTTCAAGATACTAAATACTTTAATGAAATACGAGGAAATAAATTTTAATTACAAATTGAATGAAAAAAAAAAGACCGAAACTATTAATTATAAAAAGAGAGCAGTCGCCGAAGAAACGAACAAACACAAAAGAACCAAGCGCAGATTCGGATTATTCAAACTTTTTTAACCAAAGTTTTTTAAGTTATAAAACTTGCGTCCTTTTTTGTTCGAAACCAATTTTCCATTACGATTAAAGTAGGTAATTTACTACGAAGTAAATGAATTCATTAAAATATGGTTCAATTATAGTGTATTCTGGCTTTTTCGACGCTACGAAAATTAAGACGCAAAATCGCCATCAATTAATCAACTTTCTTACTCGACAAATACTAAATTGTGGTGAATGTCTTTTCAACGAATTCACAAAGAAGAAAAAAAATTTCAAAACGAAAAACCTCATTATAATTATTATTCGCAAAATTTCCAATATTTTTAAAATGTTGTAAATCATGCAATTTTATGCGAAATCAAAATTAACTTTCAAAATTCAACCATCTTATAACTGAACTTCCTTGATTTTCTCAAAATCTTAAGATGCACTCATTACATGCATCGTCAGAAAGAAATTTCGCAATTTTAATGTCTTCTCAGTGCCTTGTAATAATGTATATGCAGTTGCAAAAGAAAAAAGAGCATGGCATTTGGACCCCATTCTACATGCCAAAGCAAGCATCTTCTAAATCAATTAGGATGGTTTGCAACCGTGACATAAAATTAAAAGCAGCGAAAAATAGCTTTAAAATTGACATCTAGGACCCCCACTAAATCTACATACCATGAAATGATCTCGTAGACAGGAAGTTACGACTTCAAGGAAGAAGAGTTTTTCTTGATTAAATTGTAAATCCCTTCCTCAGTTTTTCCTTCATTACCTTCATTCTGATATACGTTTCTTTTTTATGATTCTTCCAGCAGTAAGATGTGCAGCGCACAATTTACAATTGATTATGTATATGACATGTGGTTCAAGATCCAGTTGAATGAAGAAAATTCTAGGAAGCACTCATACGAGACAGAAAACTGTAATGCACGCTACTACTTGCAGTGTCTTGACTGCACACCACGCATTACCAACCCAGTTTTGATAGGTTTGACTTCTCGCAGATAAACTGTTCGGAGAAATGGTATAAATAAGACTAGCCTAGAACTGTATCAGGTTTGCCGGTAGCTTTCGTTTACGACGATTTAGTTATAATGGCGGAAGACGACGAGGAACATCTCAAAAGGATTGAAATGGTTCCTTAGCTTGGGGTTGTCCACTTGAGACACGAATGGCATGTAACGTCCCTTTCCCTGAACACGCACTTCCACAGTGGTCGCGAACAGAGTTGGACAGAGCAAATTCATGAATTGAGCATTACGAATCTCGTTCATCGTCCGCTCATGAACGGCAAAGAATCGATTCATTTGCGTTCGCGAATGTAGATTCTCGAGATTCTCATGAGATTCTCAGATAATCGCTGTTAGGATTTTTATATTGAATTAGTATCGCAGATCAAACAGAGATTTGTGTTCACGGATAAAGTATTCAAAATTCTCGAAATCGTGAAGCCTGAAACTATTATGAACTTCAATGTCAAGTCTTTAACCCAAATCGATGCGTTCAAACGGTTTTCCCAATTGACAGTGAATGCAACAGCAACTAATGAAGATCTAGATCGAAAAATAAACCCCTATTTGGCCGAGGAGGAGTGGCGAACTTTGGCGCTCCTCAATTTCGAAGAATTGGGAATTACTACTGAATCCAGTGTAATGGAGTTTTGGAGAAAAATTTTCAAAAGAAAAAATGCAGCGAAGATGCCGATCACTCCAAATATCAACAAGGTGATAAAAATCCTGCTTATCCTACCATTTTCCAACGCCGAGGTGGAAAGAGTATTTAGTGATTTAACCCTTACAAAAACACCACATCGCAATAGGCTGGACAATAAGACTTTGAAGTATCTAATGCATGCCAGAAATGGCATCGGAGACATTATCTCATTATTCGTTCCTAGTAAGGAAATGTTGAACAGATTCACTCTGATGAAAACAGCGAAGGCCAGAGTGGCGAAAGAAGAATATGCAAAGGAAAAAAAAAAACTTAGGTTACCTTATGTCTATTCTTTTTTTCTTGTTTATTATAATCTAGTTACTTTCGAAGTGTTCTTTTTAAGTTTAAGTACGAATTCTATTCATTTTTTCTTGTTTATTATGACCGGATGAGTGATGATTTCTTTTTTCCTGTTTTTTATAATTTTATGGCCGAAAAGAAAGGTACCAGTTAATTTAGATGCTTTTGAAGTGTTTTAGATTAATTCTTAAATTTTCTTGTTTAATTTTGTTTAAGAAGATGGATCCACATGATAACATATTAATTGAAGGAGAACCTGAACTCGTAGATGTGAACGTTGATCCAAGAATAGTTGGCTTAATTGCACATGATAGAGATGAAATAAATGGCTTTGACGACGCCATTATCAACAATCCCGAACCTGAAAACGTAATCCCAATAGTGAACGGACTAGGTGGCGCAGACAAAGAAGGCGCAGGCGCAGACAAAGAAGGCGCAGACGAAGAAGGCGCAGGCGCAGGCGCAGACTAAGGCGCTATAGGCGAAGCTACACGCGAAGCTACAGAAAGACGCTAAAGACGAATAAATTGTATTACAACGGTTTAAAATTAGAAAAAAACAGGAATTTTTGAATTTTTTTTATATTCTGAAATTTTTAAGAATTTTTTTTGACGACAATAATTATTTAGGCATTTAATGGTCGTAACATTTCGAGTACCTATTGTGAATAAAGTTCGAAGTTCGCAAGTTCTTTTGGCCATTTTCAATCAAGAACAGAAGAAAGTACAGACGAAAACAAATCCAGCAGTATCGTTAAAGGTACCCGTCTGCTTTGATGGATTGGCCAGGTGAGCCATTTCTTAAAAACACGAATTTTTAAATTTCAACAGAATTGTAATAAATTTTAAAACCATACGAAAAAGAGTGAAAATAGGAATAAGAACATAATTCAGCCTCGTTTGTAGCTATTGCTCTATCCTTGTCAGTTTTTTCCTTAAATTCCTTGCATTCGATCTTCTGACTTACACAAACCTCATTTCCTAAAAAAAAACAGACACAATTGCACGTCAAAAATCGATTTCTTTTTAGAATTTTTTTCAAAAAAAAAAAAGAAAAAAAAAGCCTACAATTCTTCACTTTTTGATGAAGAAAAACTTATTGCATCGTAGAAAAAAAGGAGACGAGTGTAGATATCTGACGCAACCGGAGTCTCTCAATTTTAATAATAACGTCAAATAGCGTCGCAAAGAATGCTTTTGTCGTAGGTAACTAAATAAAAAGTACAGGCATCGGAAAGGGAGGCTGGGTTTATACAGCTAGAACTAAATATGGAAATAGACAGTATGACAAAACATGCTAAACATTCCAGCGAAAAATTTCATCCAAATATGAAAGTTTATTCGGAAGGGGAAAGACTGCACAGTTGAAAAGTCTATTTAGTACTTGGCCAACTTTCGTCACCGTAGTTCTTGTAAAAAAGGCAACTGCGCCTGATCTTAATAATTATGCGTCATGTACGTGTTGTTTGGGTCTCATTTTAATGAACCATTTTCAGCCTTAGATAGTAAAAACGACTACAAAAATATACCAGAATGTGTTTACTTTTAGCTGGGCTAGTTTTCGAATGGCTTATTGGCTTCGTTCTTCGTTTATGCGTATACGCGAATTGTTTTAAAATGCTTTCCACGTCCTGTGAACGGGTTACTTTACGTTTTGGTGTTTAATTTTCATTTTGGTCAAGCTTTTTAATAGCACGACCGCGTACCTATATGGGATAGGAAATATGGTGAGGCGATTCGCCATACTATATATTTATGAAAATTTAATAACCACTGCTTTTCGATGTGCTTATGCCGGAGAAAGTACAGCTGTTTAAAATGAAACTTTTCAAACGAATAACGCGGTCGAAAGTAAACGAAAGAGAATGGCGATACTTGAGGCGCCTATTCGGTTTGCAGCTTTCGACCGCAGGCTGTTATTACACCCAAATTCGTACATCACATTCGAACTTTTCCATTTCCATTGTTCCTTCCTTCTTCCCTACCCTTTCTTACTCGCACTATTCAAGGACTTTTTTTTTAGGTACAAGTATATTACATTAAGAGAGTGGAATTTTCAGCTGTAAAAAGGCTTTTCTACATCATTTAACCTTATACTTTTTCCCACTCGTGTGCTGGTTGAAGGCTGATCCTTTTGCGAGCGAGTCAACCGATAGCTTACGAATATCGAGTTAAATATGTGACGCGAAAATTCACAGCTAATGAGCTCATTACAAGGGTACGCGTACGTCCGAGTGATATAGCAAATTTGGCACTTCGTTTCAATTCGTTTATAGAATTTATATCGAGCCGCAGCTGCGAATTTTTCATATAATCCGCAATTTGAAAAATTAACCGGTACGTCGGTTCACATTCGTTTCATTATGTGTTTCCGTTTCGATACGTTTTCTTTATTTAATCGCGTCGTCGAATTGGAAGTCTTCTGTTTGATGGAAAGTTACAAAAGTCATTTTGACTTCGTTCAAGTTTACAACAAATTCAATTCTTCCAATACTTATTCTTTGGAAAATTTCTCCTTCTTTGTTTAGTAGCCAAATGAAGAAATTTTATAGCATTTTGGGTTAGCCAATTCCATAATACGATTAACCATCAACAATTCTCCCAGATGTGGATCCAAAGAAAACTTTTCGTTATGTTTTACTTAAAAATCGTGACTAAAATTCAAGTAAACAAAATTTACAACGAAAACTCATATATTATGTATTCCATTTTTTTCACAAAGTGAACGGGTGGTAAAATATACCTACTTACAGGATGATAAAAAAAAATACAAATTGACTACTTCCTCGAATAAAATACAATTTTGCCATTAACTTAAAAAAAAAAAAAACTAATGAAGCGATTTGGTAGGAATTTTTACTTATTTTTATGTTTATTTGAACTTTTTTGCTATTTAGAGCAAGGTTGACGATTTATTAGAATTTGAAGAAAAATGGGGTTCACAAGGTGTCCGCACATAAGCAACTTTGAGGGAACGGCGAGGGAATTTTTTGAAGTCAATGATGTAACCAAATGTAACACAATTTGCCTGTGAACACCCTTTCTTCTTGTGTACGTATTTCTCGAGAAAATGTGAAAAAATCTTTATTTTTTTCACTATGTATATTTTGATGCATGTTTTTGCGACCCCCGTTTACTTTTCGAAAAAATCAACATAACCTTTTTTATCGTAAATTTTATGTAGGTACTTTAATTTTATTTTTGTTCATTTTTTTATTTGGCCGCATATTTGAAGAATTGTAAACGAAAAACAACAAAAGAGTCTTTAAGGTACACAATGATTTGGGGAAATGTTGAAAAAAAGAGTTATCTAACCTACCTACGGGAATTTTTTGGTGATTATTAGGGCTGGGATTTATATAAATCTATTCGTCTAAAATATTTTTTTAAACTTTGAAAATATGCAAAAATATGCATTTAAAAATATGAAATATATGCATAAAAAAAATGAAAAATGCAAAAATATGCG
>FIZV01030981.1:0-11420 GCA_900050545.1 Trionymus perrisii | reverse complement strand
AAATTTTTTAAAAAACCTCTTCTTCCCCCCGGGGGGGGGGGGGGGGTCCAGGTCGTAAAAAATCTTTTTAAAAGTACTGAAAAGGTGCTGATTTTTGATTTGGAAATTTTGTTAGACACCCTGGATTGTTTTTGAATTTTCCTCCTTATTTCAGGATTTCCTAAATTGTGTGAAATTCGTAAAATGAAAATATTTTATGTGGTGTCCTTCGATATTCGTTCAAATATTGATAATTTCTATCTGAAATTTCACCCAAGATTATTTTTTGAATTTTTTTCTAATTTCAGGGCTTCCAAAATTGTGTGAATTTTCTAAATTGAATGAATTAATTTATTTTGTGCTTTAAAATTCAAACAAATTAGTTAACTCAAACCACCAAATTAGTGGAGATGAATTTTCGATTTTTTTTCGAATTTTAGGGGTTCTAAAAATGTGCAAAATTCACAAAAATGATGAGGAATTTCTATTTGAATTTTTTTTAGAATTCGAATAAACCGGAAACAAAGGTGAATATC
Source organism: Trionymus perrisii (assembly GCA_900050545.1). Taxonomy (NCBI): domain Eukaryota; kingdom Metazoa; phylum Arthropoda; class Insecta; order Hemiptera; family Pseudococcidae; genus Trionymus; species Trionymus perrisii. The sequence goes on along the minus strand of FIZV01030981.1, from coordinate 10,905 downwards.
AAACAGGAAGCTAAAATTTCAATCATTTTGCTTTGAAATCGATAAACACCATCGAACTACTTCCTGTTCCTTCTACATCGTTCAAATTGACCTACATCAACATATACCATATTATTCATGCGGTTTATCGTTGTGGTAAAAAGAAAAGCCACATTTCGATGTGAAAATTTTAGGAAAAATAGCTCGTATAGAAATTTTCATCATGTTATCAATTATGTCCTATCTATACTTGATAGATGAAGGCTCGAGTTTCGTAATGCTGACTTAAGCTTGGTCACGTGTCACGTATATGCTGTTCGACGTCGTGTGTACCCGACGTTATGTGTAATTATGCGAGGTGAATTTTTCAAGTACCTTAAGTTTATGCGCGATTTGTGACCGTCATGTGTACGTAGTATGTGCCATACTCGTACTTGATGCAGATATACGCAGCGAAGGAGGATTATGGGTGATTAACGCGACACCGAAGCGAACTCAGATAATCCACAGGTACTTGATATAAAACCCAGGCCAGGTACGATTCATTACTTTCAACCAAGGTGTACCTTCGTGTGTTTTGAGGACGACAAGACGCGACTGTCGAAAGTGGAGAATTGTTGGGGTTTTTAGGCTGCTCGAATTTTATCATCTCAAAAATTAAGACTATTACGGAGGAAAATTGCGTTAATGGTGATCAAGAGGGCGAAAAAAGGCAATAACGATGTAAATTTTATCTAATCATCGGTACCTAGAATGGGATCAAGTATTTCGCGTTAATTAACTTACTTATCGATTTATTTGGAAATCGATTATTCAATCATGTAGTTGTAGTGAGTGTAAAGATTACGTAAGTTTTCTTTTCAAGATAGCAACAATGATGTGCATTTTGAGTGATTTTCAAGTTTCGAGTGTTCGAGTGTTTTTTTTTTTTTTTTGTAAAGAATGGTGAGCGAATCGATGAAATTGTGTCTATCATTTTTGCTAGTAACGACGTCGTAATGCTCGGCTGTAAGGTGGAAGACTACCTTTTACGACCTTTTTCACTGTTTAATGCGACGAATGGGTGGGTAAGGGGGTAAGGTACACGATTAAATGTCAGTCGGGCTCGCATTTTCAGGGTACTGCTGTGCTCTTCTACGTACAGAAGCAGAAGGGTTCAAATTAAACGTATGTGTACGTGGGTAGGCCTTGTCGAAGGATTTTTGATCGAGAAACGTCTTTTGTTTACTGATTACTTGGCGATATTCGTGTTCGTGTTTGTTTTGTTAATTTCTAGTATATAGTTTACTTTGAGAGAAAGCGTCACCGTGTGCGGTGTTTTCGTTTCTGTTCAATTCGACGAACGAGTTTCGTTTTTATTTTTCGAGAAAATTCGTAATTTTTCCCAGCATTTGGCGAAACATACACGGCGATAAATTTGATGCCGAGGAATACCGTAGGGAGTACGAGATTACTTGTAACTCTTGTTTCGACTCCCTCGATAATTTTATGAATTTCATCGTCGTGTCGTGTCACCAGATTTTCCTACTTTTTTATGATCGTCGAGCAATCGCTTATTACGTAAATTGAATCGCTAGAAAGGATATGACGTTAAACGAAAGGATTTCTGTCGAAAGGGAGGCATGAAAATTTTTTCAACTCTAAAGCTCAATTTCCGACGAACGGTTTTTGCGTAGGTATTGCATTTCAATCGTTAACTTGGCGATATATTTTGGAAACGTAAACTGAGAGGTGGATCGAGTCAAGTTTTCTGACCTAAATTTATTATTTAACGAGAAAAAAAATTTCGCGAAGGAATGACGAACGAAGGCTGCGTACTTTTTCGGGTGCTAAAGTAGCCCATATTTACATAGTGTTTTTATAGGTCTCGTGAATGACATTGAAATCTTGCTAGATAACAAATATATTGCTAATAAACAAACCCGCAAGTTGAAAGCATTTTTGCTTTCGGCCAGTTTCGTCACTTTGAAAATGACAGGTGAGGAAGGGGAGGAGGTAAATAGAAGTATTTTCACGAAAAAAATCGAGTTTTTTGAATTGGAACATTTTTTTAGGGCTAAAGTTGTAATTGGGTGTTGATTTTTATTGAAGAAAATGGGGGGACATATTTTGATTTTAAAACTGAGAAATGAGATTTTTGATTTAGAATTTTAAAATAAGTTTTGGACGATTTTTTGGCTAGTTTGAAATTGAATTTATATTTTTGCGGCCAAAAAGAGGGGTATTTTGTAAAATTTTGATTGATGAATAAGGTAAGAATAAAATTTTGGGCGGTTCTACTTTCACTGAAAAAAAAAAATTCCATTCGAATTAAAGAACTCGAACTGAGATCTTTACTGTCAAAATTAAAAAATGAATTGAGTTCAATTTTTTAGGTAAGTTGTAGTCTAGATAGTGTATATCTTCACCAAAAAAAAAAAAATTGGAGAAAATTTCACTCGAGTTCAATAGCCGAGGAGTGAGATTTTTGATTAAGAAATTGAAAAATTAGCTGAGAACAATTTGTTAGGTAATTCGAGATCAGGTGTCTATCGAAAAAATTTAATTCCGGTTGAAAAATTGAGAATTTTTTGGCTAATTTGAAATTGCCAATTGTGGCTAATTTTTTTCAACTTATTTTGAGTTGAGAAACTAAGGAATGAGATTTTTAATTAGGAAATTGAAGAATTGGCTCAAAATGATTTTGGGAGAAATTGAAACTAGTGTCCATTTCTACGGGGAAAAAAAAAATTGGAAAAATTTCATTCGATTTGAAAAATTGAGGAATGGGATTTTTAATTGAGAAATTGAAGAATTAATTGGAAAGCAATTTTATGTAACTTGTTTGAAATCTTTTTTTTTTTTTTTCAATTTATTTCAAGTTGAAAAACTGAAGAATGAGATTTTTGATGAGAGTATTGCCAAATTAGCCCAGAACAATTTTTTTGTGAGTTAAAATTAGGCGTCTTATCAATGAAACAAATTTCATTCGAATTGAAAAATTGTAGAATGAGATTTTCGGTTATGAAATTGAAAAATTAGTTCAAGACGATTTTTTGCACGAGTTGAAATTTATAATTGGCAATTTTCATCTTGCTCTTTCGCAACTCTCGTCCACTCCCTCATTACTATTTTCCAAGGTCACTGTCTAGCGAATTGGACGAATTTTCTGAACAAAAGTATCAAAATTTTCTGTCAAAATCTAGGCACTGATTGTGAAAAATTGTTTACCGTTGAGTTTCGTGCACGGTATGTGTTTATTTGCAATTTTTCACCTCGTCTTGGTAAACATTTCGGTGCATGATGCGATTGAATTTCATTTCTCGCGTTAGTCGTTCCGTAACGGGTATATTTGGTCTGTGAAAAGTCAAATGAGGCGGTGCATCTACGTACGAGAGAGAAGAGTACACGCGGAACTATGAAAATGAAGTTTTTCAATTTTGAAACGCTATTGAGCAAGCAGAATAAATTTTAGAACCATAATTACCCGTTATCGTCGTCCATTTTGTAAGCGTGTGCCCCTTCCACCATCGTGGGAATTTTTTTGGTTTGAAGTACCACAGGAGATGTTGGTAAACGATGACGAATTTTCTAACATAAGTAATTAGTTTGGTCGAGACAATTTTTTGTTTGTTTGTACGTTTACATAATATATGATATAGAAAACGTTTCATTTATGTAAATTTTTATAGTCGTAAATATTTATTTCCATATCTACTTTTGGACGTTTTTGTCGTTACGACCAATACGAGTATTTGGATTTGTGGAAGGAGACACTGGCTTGGTTAGCTTGATGGGTACCAGTACCTCTGCATCTTGCTCTGCCTGTTTCGCTCTGCAACTTTGGATGTAGTTGAATGATTATAGGCCTGTGTACGAGTACGCGATAATTTTACGCGTAATTTTTTTCTCTCTCTCGGTGCCTTCTGAGAGCGGTATGCAGCAATTCGATAAAGATTTTTCTTCCGGTTGCTGGCAGCATGCGGTTTGGTTACGCGACGACGACGATGATGATGGTTTACACCTCGCATTTTGTAGGTTATTGGCGAATAATTTAATAGTCTAGGGTTTTGTTTACGTATACTCGTACCTTGGGCTGGGCTCGGCGCGTTAATGATTCTTCTCGAGCGTGTAATATTTTACTGAGAAGTAGTGGCGAAAAATGATCGGGGGAGGAGAGGAGAGGTACGAAAAAGATACGACTTATCATAAGTTACATATTATAGCGAACATAAGCAGCCAGCGTGTTAGGCTACGTTTGTGTTAATGAGTTTGTTCAGACACATGTTCAAGAGGGCAGAACACAATCTATTACTTGATAATAATTATAATCAAGTTGTACGAGCGTGTACGTAGTTACATTTTACCATGTTTTGACGTCACGAAAACGTCACGTCGAGTCAAATTACACCGCAGAAATGGATATAAACAGACCCTTAGGCCGCCGGGGTTCATGGACGGTGTGCGGAGATCACCCCCATGGCCAAGCAGTCTGCTATAAATTGGGTTACGCGAGTTTAGACCGAATTATCATTTTATTCGCGAATTTATGTTATGCAGATCCTCGCCACTCGGTTGTAAATTGTCGCGAATTTGTGCGGGAAAAATTGTAGCAAGAGGTGAATATGTGGGTAGGTGGCTGAAAAGTGTGAGGCAGGTTCGTGCTAATGTCGTAATATCCCGGTAGCGTTCTATGTAGGTACGTACTATTTTCATTGAATGCATATTTGGCGATGGGTCAACATTATTTTGAGCGAATAAATTATTCGATTAACGAGGCGAAGAGAAGAGGAGGTGCTGAGGCCGTGTAATGCGAACTAACGCGGGTCCTAATGGGGCTAGCAGGGTGCAGAGGGGGTATTACGTAGAATCTATATGTAGAGTAGGTACATTACGCGTATGTTAAGCGAGATGTACGCGATAATTTATGGATTTTGTCGAATTCGAAGCAAGAGAATTTTTTTTCAGTTTTTTGGTTTTTTCTGGTCCTACGAATAGATAGTCTACGGTCCAACTGGCAAAAAGTGTTCAGTTGGCTTGCATTTTTGCGGCTCAAAAAATTCAGTTGGCTTCTTGTAGATAAGATATAGGTCTAAAATGTACGAAAAAGCCCCCTCCTTCCCCTTTCGTACCGATCGCAATAGGGGTGTTGATCACCCGTAATTGAACTGTTGTAGAATTATTCAAAAGTGACCTTGCGACCTATCAAAATGGGTTAAAATTTCGCGAAAAATTCAAATATTTCGACGAAAATATTTTTTGAGCATTTTTGAAGAATTTTGAGCCCAAAATTGGGTCATGATTTTTGAGATTTTGGAAAAAGTGTCATGCGACCTATCAAAATGGGTTAAAATTTCGCGAAAAATTCAAATATTTCGACGAAAATATTTTTTGAGCATTTTTGAAAAATTTTGAGCCCAAAATTTGGTCATGATTTTTGAGATTTTGAAAAAGTGGCATGCGACCTATCAAAATGGGTTAAAATTTGGGGCGAAAATCAAAAATGTATCATCATTATTTTTTTATTTGATTTTTTATAGGAAATAAGGCAATTCTGTGCTTTGATATGAATTTTTGATTTTCTCCCAAAATTTTAACTTATTTTGATAGGTCGCATGACACTTCCAAAATCTTAAAAATAATGAATTAGATCAACATTGAAAAAATTACGAGTAGCAATGGAAATTGTGTATCTTGAACAATCACATGTACCTAATACAAAAACACTAAACAGTGAACCTTCTTTCGTCTAGTGTAATTTTCTAGCAGCGCAGTTTCCGAAATACGATTACATACGCGCAAAAAGTGTATACTTTACCCACCTAGTACCTATGAGAGTCTCTACCCCCTGCCTTCTGCCGCGCGTGCCGGAGTATAACGCAAATAGAAATCGGATGTACTTACTTTTACAAATAACTACTAATTTTCAAACAACCACAGACGAACCGCAGTCGTCATTATGTTGTAATTAATCTTACTTAACTATTGCAATTGTACACCTCGTCGCTTATATTCTGTTGCAGTATAACCTGCCTGTCACGGATAGGTATACTTGAACAATTTATACACGCATCCTATTACTAATTTAAAATGCTGTCCCAATTAATTATTCATTTGCGAATAATATTGACGGCTGGGTCGCGCGTACGAGTTTACATTTAGCTGGATTTTTCGCGGTAAAGTGAAAAATAAGCGGTGTGATTATTGTCAAGTTTATGCAGCGTATACTCGTATCATCTTGCAGTTGACCCAACCGAACTACTTTATGTCCAAGTGTGAGAGAAGAGAAATGGAAATGGAAGAAAACTAGGAGACAAAGATACCTATCTACGTTCATAAAGGCGTAAGAACAAGGATAACTCAATAAATCATCTGTCGTAAATATTTTCAAGCTCTTTACGTAATTCCGCAAACAAATTTTTACGTGGTTTGGAGTGGTAAAAAGAGGAAATCCCAGGTTTAGACGTGGAATTTTTTGAATTCGTATACCAAAGTGATTCACGTAGAAAATTCCGAACAGAATTTGGTTTACAGTTCAATGATGCTGCACTCGGTCAAGGTAAATTAGCACGCCCTATGTGCTGCTATACATGTACGTAACTACGTATACGTAACGTATGTACACCAGTTCATATGATTCTGCTAGTAGAATTTAATCCGCTTCACTAGGAAATCATGTTCCTCTTACTACAAGTATCTATGTGCGTAGACAAACTCATCAGTTTAAATTGAAGGCGTTGCAAAGATGGTAATATTAGTTGGCTTTTTTGAATTTTTACACAAAATAGTTTATAGAAATGCTAAAGAAGTTGCACTTTCAACGTACAATTTTGTTTCTTTTTGAAAACTTTTTTAGCGGTTTTGATGAGTGTGTTCAAAAAGAACTAAAAAAAAAAAAAAAAATTGATACCAAAACTAAAAACTTGAACCGAAAACTTATGACCTTTCAGTTTTTAATCCCTGCTGTCAAAACTTTTTTTTTTGCGGTTTATTCAATTTTTAGGGATGATCAGCACCCCTCATGCAGGCGACCAGAAGGCGAAAAGGAGCAGGGGTTTTGGGGGATTTGGACATGTCATGAGTCTTATTTCAGTGTTCAATCATCAAAAGCAACATATCAAGGGCATTAGCATAGGCATATAGTCATTCAAGGGGGAGAGGTCTTTGCCTTAAAGAGAAGCTTCAAAAATTAAAAAAAAGATAAATAAATAATTCTCTCAAAATCAACGCAAAAATTGTTACAAAAAGGGGCCATTCAAAAAGTGAAATTTTATCATCATTTTTCCAACTGTTTCGTCATCAAAGTGGTGTCCAGATGAGAGATGTCCTTTGAAGCTTGAATTTGCTTATACTTATTTATATATTGGAAATTACATAATAAAATAGAAATTTTTGCTTAAAATCCAATTCTTCAAAATTTAGTTCAAACAATCCTTTGAATTTAATATTTATCTACACAATAATTCGATTTCAACAATTTTTTTTTCCATCAGTTTTGTTCAAAAATAATTTTTTGCATACCTAAAATTTTGTTTAAATAAAATTCTTCAAAATTCGGTTCAAAGCTAATTTTACCTGAATCCTGTTTATTTTTTTATTTCCAAAAAATCAAAAAAAAAAAAAACATCAAGTTTCTGTGCTTTTTTTGGATTTTTTAATTCAATTTTTTTTTAATTTTTAGTATTTTATTTGTTTAAATTCAAATTTTTCAATTTCAACCAAATTTTAAATACTTTTTCTTGTTTTTTTCACGTTTTATTTTAATTTTTTTAATTCTTTTTAAATTTTCTAAATTTTTAATCGTTTTGAATTGCCAATTTTTTTTTTTTTTTTTCAGAAATTTTTTAGACTATTGTTGGTAGATTTTTTGCATTATTATGAAGTGCTCGTTGTGAACTTCTTTTGCTTGGATAGAAAGGTTGGTTGTAAAATCTCGCTTAATAAATCCTGATGAAGGCCTGCTATTTGTTGATTAAATGTTTGTTAAATTATTCTTCAAAAATTATCTAAAACAAATTTTATTTGGATAACGTGTTCATTATTTCATTTCATTCTTTTGTTTTTTTGGAAGGGAAGGTGGGGAGGGGGAGAATTTGATCAACCGTTCACCAAACCTGAGAAAAGTCTTAAACCCTTTTACGAAGGTCACAGTAATATACGGAGTTTGCAAAGCAAAGTTGTGGCAATTTATCGAAAACCCCAATCATTATAAAACTTTTTTTTCACTATATCGATATCGGATACCTCAAATTCTATTTCATTCTCATTTACGATTACGGAGAAGAATTCGCATTGACGGGAGTACTATTTTTCTACTCTTCGTCCTCCTCGTCCTCGAGTGAAGGAGCTAACTCCATTTGAAACGTAAATACGGCTTATTACACCCGAAGCTTTTCTACGCGAATACGTGTAATTTTCTTCGTCGGATAGAACGTTGGTCGTCTTAGGTGGAAAAATGCGGTGAAAATTTTCTCGAAAATGAAAATTTACCACGGTTAAAGCTTTAGGGGTCGAATGGACGAGCAAATCGAGCAAAAGATTACACCGCGTTACGTGTTTTCAATGCGAAAATACCTATAATATACGATTCGATGGTTACATTTTACTCACCTTAATTCGTCTAAAACAGCTAATAATTTCAGACCTGCAACAAATTGAAACAATAGACAATTATTAACAATGCTGCGACGATGTGGAAATTTTCTAAACGAAAACAAAAGGCCGAGCTTGCCGCGTCGTCGAAAAGCGTGAAATTTTTGTTTTATCTCGAGTTCGCAATGATCAGAAAGTTGAGAAATGTTTTCGCACCCCAATTCTTATCTCAACAAAAGAGAGCTTACGTTAGAGAAAAGCGAGCGTTTTGCAGATAACCAAGTACCGAGTAAATTCAACGGTTGCTTTCGTGTCTTAATTTTTTAGTAGTACACTACGTACCGTGGCGAGGAATGGGGTACAAGAACTAGTCTAAATGGCATTAAAATAATATAGGACAGGCAATAAACGGGGCCAACAATGTTCTGAGCAAGAGGGCTTTTGCTTTTGTTCATCGACTATCTATTTATTATAAATTCAGCTGCTCCCCAAAGTTTAAAACGTTAGGAATTCCTAATTTTTAAATTTTGTCTGACAATTTAATTACCTGCTCGATAAGTTATCGAAATTTTTCGATAGAATTGATTTCGAAAAGATCTTCTTGAAGAGTTCATGTTTTGAACGGTTTCAAAAAGCTCGATCCAAGTTTTTATAGAAATTACATGAAGTCGGAAAAACTTTGAAGAGTGGTGAGAGTTTGCAGGATCTGAACGAGAATATGGTCAAATTAAGGAAATCTAATAAAGAGGCGTCACATTTAGGGGACCCAAATAAGAGAAGTTGAGTGTGATTCCAAAGATCTAAAAGCTATCCAAGCTTTACTATAAACATACAACAAAAATATCATCTTGAATTTCAAAAATTTTAAAAACCGATCTTTCAATTTTTTTTTGAAAATACAACAAATTTTAGAAATTTGATCGAATTTCAAAGATGAATTAAAACTAAAAAAGGTAAGTACTAAAATTAAATTCCGAAATTTTTTAAATAATTTCAATTTTTGAGCAATTAAAAAAAAGAATTCAAAAATTATAAATCTTAAAAATTAGTATTTAATTTTTTTTGAAAATTTTGCAAAATTTCAAAATATCTAAATTATAAAAACTAGTCTTTTAAATTTTTTTCAATTTGACAGAATTTCAAAATATCCAAATTTTGAAAATTGAAAAAAAAAAATTGTTTCAATTTCAAAAATAAATAAAAATTCAAAAACAACCAAATTTTCAAGATCCAATAAACTTTTAAAATTTAAAATTTTGAACAGTGAAAAAATCAACTTCAAAGATTTACTTACTTAAATAATTTTTAAAATTACGTACCTAACTACCTACTTGGATCTTGAAAATTTCAAATATTCATATTTATAAACTTTTCGAAAATTTGGTTAGAATTTAATAATAATAGGGCACCCGCCTAGCGGGAGCCCTAAAAATTGGCCGAATTTCAGAAATGAATCGAAATTTGAATTTCGAATACTTTTTCAACTCTAAAGATGAACTTGAATTATAAAATTTGCCAAATCCACCAAATTACAAAAATTTTAAATTAGTCTTTTATTTATTTATTGAAAACTTTATGGAATTTAAAAAATTGATCCCATTTCAAAAATGATTGAAATTTAGAAATGGCCGAATTTTTAAAATTTTGAATTTTCTTTGTTTTGATTTTTTTCCAACTCTAATGATTTAATAGGTAGGCCTAAGCAATTTTAAAAAGGTGGCCAAATTTTCAAATTTGTAAAAATCAATCTTTTATTTTGAAAATTAAATTGAATTCAAATTGATTTCGTGAACTGTTGGGTTGTATGGGTAACCTATTTTTCAAAAATTCAGAAAGAATTTTCATTACGCATTGGTGTATTTCTTTGAATTTTTGAATTTTTTGAGTTTAATGACTTATTAAAAATTTTATTTCATCATGTTGTATTGTTACTTGTTCAGGGTTTTAATATGTATCTTGTTCAAGACTTTTAATTAAATTGTTTGTTTAAAAAAAAAAGAAAAAAAAAAAGTAGAACGCGATATCTAAAGTCACTGATAGCAGACTACGCGACGTCTCAAGTTATATGTATCTTGTTGCTGTACGCGGCACAATGTTACCCGTAAGCACAGATAAGCAGAAGAAAAAATATGAATTTTACGCTTTTAATAAAAAAATGTATCATTTGAACGATGGTGTTTTCAGAAAATAACCCTGCAGTTGGTCTCGATATCGAGATTTCGACACGACCACGTTACAAATTTCAATGAGAAGGGAAGAGTAGCTGTTTAAAAAAAAAAAAAAAAAAAAAAAAAAAAAAAAAAAAAAAAAAACAAGGGAAAGGAAAACCAACGGGGAGGGTTTTTTTTTTGTGGG